>BCLG01001781.1:67566-93521 GCA_001602295.1 Zoysia matrella
GCGTGCGCCCACCGAGCCTCCTTCGCGGGCGCCGCCTCCACATCCCTCTCTCTCTCTCAATGGTGGCGGGACTTCGCGGCGTCGGCATCAGCGGCGGTGCGGGAGCGATGACGGCAGCGGTGCTGGGGTGCGGGAGCGATGACGGCAGCGGTGCAGGGGCGACGGTGGCTTCAATCGACGGCTTGGCATGCAGATCTCCGCATCGGCCCATCGAGGCCCATGAAGCGGCGGGGTGCGAGGTGACCTCCACGACGGCGGCTTGGACGCGCGGGGCGGCTCAGGGGACGACAGCAGGCTCTCGGGGACGACAACTGTTTTTGTAGTGGTGTTTCTGAAACCCCGCGTGGCGATGTAACTGCAGTACCAAGCACAACTCCGGAGACCGCAGCAGAGGGAGCAAACGATCCAGTACGTCTGTTTGTACATAGCAATGGAAGTTCACACTGCCTCCAGGCCACCTCCGGATGTCATTGTTTTGATCGTCTTTTATGCAGCGTTCGGTAGAGGCTACGATCTGCATCGGCGCCATGCTAAACGTCTTCATTCCCAGCGCAAGACTAAGCCCTCCATCGGCCACTCGAATCATGGACGCTTCGGAAGGAACAGGTGAGACACATGACTTGGTGGACGCCGCTACACATGTAACAGGCGAAGCTGAAAGTTGCGTAGAGGGGAGTTAAAAATAGTTTAATCACTAAAATAGAGGTCGGACTAGTTCGGTCAATCAGACTTATCGGATAAGTCCGTTAATCGCAGTGAAAAAAGATCAAACACAAAAACAAACAGAGACAAAAGACACAGAGATTTTTTTATCAAAATTCAGCTCCACATAGAAGCTTACCTCTCTGTTGAAGAGTACACAAAAAAAATCAAGTTACACTCAACTCCAAACCTCTTCAAGTGACCACAAAGATCAATTTGGTTTTTACTAGATCGATGAGAGATGATACAAACCTCTCGGATCTCACAACAATAGTTTTGATGAACTCCAAGCGACATCTAACCGTTTAAAAGACGAATCTTTAAAAGTAATAGGTCCTGCAAGTCTTGTAAGAAAAAGATCAAGTGCTCAAATCGAAACGACCGAGAGGGTGAAAGGCTCACAATCTCCTCTTCTTTCAATCAAAATCTTAGAAGATTTAATAAAAAATAAGTAGAGAGGAGAGGTAGATCTTAGAGGGTCTCAGAGCGTAATTTAAAAAGATGTATAAGCTTTTGATAACTTTAACATGTGAGGGAAAGAAGGATGATATAGATCAATCAAAGATGAACTTTTAAAGATATAAGAGCGGATTAGTTCAGATGTCCAAACAAGTATGGACATCAGACTCAACGGTAATATAGTCATCTCTTTGAAGTCCGCAGAGGGCACGAATAAGTTCGCTAGGAGACTAGTTCGATCGAGAGACAAATCCGGTCAGGCCGCGGTGTAACCGCTGTGGAGTCTGTCCGCTCAGCGGACAAGTTCGAAGAGTAACGGGGCGCTACTTCACTGGAGTCCGTAGGCCTTGACGAACAAGTCCGGACCCAGACTTGTCCGACTTTGCTGAAGTGAGCAACGTTTTGAAGTCCGCAGCTTGACCCGAACATATCCGTTAAGACAAAAAAAATGCTGAACCCTTTTAACAGTACAGTGGTTCTATGACAAAAAAAAATAAAAACACTAGAAACACTAGAGCCAAAGAGTCAATAATTATATTTTCCTTTTTGGGTCAATAGAGTTACATTAACATAGTTTCTGCACACATACTCATAAAATAACATCAAATACTTTTATTATTTATCACAATTTATCTTAAAATTAAAAAAAATCCTTAGATGCACTTTTCACGGGCGGTTGCAGGAGAAGTTACTTCAACCTCAAAACCGGATACAGCCGATGGGCAGGGACATGAGTCTACTTACCGCCGATGTGATGCTTCAAAGCGTCGCAGGCTGTTCTAGTTGATCGGGCCACAACGATTCTGGTGAAGCCTTGCGCAGAAGTTTCGGTTTTTGAAAAAAGTCAGTTAGAGTACGAAATGTGGCGTCTACTTTTTGGGCAGGAAGGTGAAAGTTTCGGCTGATGCTTTATTGCCGAAATTGACATGGATTTTGCATTCCTGCGATGTACATCCTCCGCTTTTGGCAATGTGTATAGACTCATTGCCTGTTATGACTTTTGTGTGACAATGGCATAGAAGTGGCAATGTTGTGCCTATATGACAATATTGCGTTTTTTGCCAACCCTATGCAAGCTAGGTGTGTTATTGTCATATAGGCACACTCTAGAATATTTGTGCAAGCTAGTTGTGTTATTGTCATGTATGCACACTCTAGAATACTTGTGTTGTAGTACAAAGGAGGATGGGTTGCGTATTTACTTCACCCCCAGTTGAAATGACGCAACCGAAGTAAGCACGATAGCGACGTCCTTCAGCTCGACCCCATTCTTCGCACGGAAGCCACCGCCCGCGTCGCTGCTGTGGTATCTGACGCCTGCCGCGATCGAGAAGAGGACGTGCCGCCGGAGAGAAAGGGGGGACGAGCAGCGCAACCTCATTTCGGCACATCGGCGAGAATGGAAGTGACCCTGCTATTCCATCGACTCGGTTGTGCGTTTTTCCCTTGGTTAAATCGCATTTGAGCGTCATCGAATGACTTTGGTCCTCGAATGCCCGCCAGTGCAAGGAGTATGGAGTCAGTTCAGCGATCATCAAGAGCGAGCAAAAAGCCGGCAAATCAGAGCTCCGATGGAGGGACTCACGGGGTCGGATCGTCGTCCAGCCGGGGTGGCGACGACGCGCTGTCGCCGGTAGCACTGAAGACAGATGACGAACTCGTCGTGCTTTGCAGCTGCCACAGCCCCAGGTTAGTGCGTCTTGCGCTATCGGATCTAAGCGATGGGAAGCAAGCCCTGATCAAGGAAACGGGGCTTGGTGGGCTGCTTAATGTTCCAAGCATATCAAGCTTGGACAGGGCTTTGTCATTGTGGCTACTCCGGATGGACCCAGATACTGGTAGCATTGTTTTGGAGGATGGTGTTGAGCTGCGCATCACACAGGCTGACGTTAGTAAGGTGCTGTCAGTTCGTAGTGGTGGCAAACTTGTGGGTGGTACAATAGCTGAGGACACTGCTGTTGTAGAGAGTAGGGTTAAGAAGATACTTGGAGTTAAGCATCTAGATTTGTCAACTGTTAAGCACGTTTGGTACGAGCTTAAAGATCGTGAACAACTGGACCCTTCCACAAGTGCGGCATTCCGTGCAGCAGCTGCTTTGATAAGTTGTGCGTACTTCTTGTGGTCGAACTCTAGAGGTGGGGCAAGCATATGTAAGGATGTGCTAGAAGTTGTTAGCGTTCCTGAACAGCTCCATGAACTCTAGAGGTGGGGCACGCTGCGACTATCCGCCCGCCGGATCAGAGAAGACATCGCAAGAGGCAGCCGTAACCTACTGCTCGGCGGGTGCCTACTGTTCTTACAGGTACATGCACATAACCTGCTAAAAAGTTTCATCTGCTATTTTGTGCATGGCTATGACCGCAGCTAAAAAAGTGTTTTCAGTATGTAACTCTGGTTCTCCCAATCTTTCACAGTGCAACTATATGACTTCTTAAAACACATGTCCCAGGTACGCGCGCCAGGGATCTCTGATGTGCGCTGGAAAGGGAAAGGCGTACGTTCCAACAGCAAATCCAGTGCAAGGCGATCGAACATTGAAACTTCTGTCAGTAAGAGTGAACAGATTTGGGCATCGAAGGTTATCCAGATTATTGCCCAAAGGGACGACAAGTTGGTTGAAGAGTTGGAATGTGGTCTCGCTGCATCCCGTGGTAACGTTGCAGAACACCTGAGAATAGCGGCAAGGGGGATAAGGGGAGACAGCGGTATTGGGAGCAGCACAAGAGAGGGCAGTACACTTTTTGGCACACCCCCTTCCATGAACAATGCCCCAGCTCCAGGAGAGACAGGTGCGATCCAGCAACAGTTCGCTTTTACCCCACATTTTCTCCCTGCACCCATCTTATGTCTACGTGTCTTTGTTAACCTTAGATTATTGTGTTCTCTGCTATCCAATTTTATAAAAAGGAACCCAGAGTGGAGAAGCAAAGGCGAAGTCAGGCGACCAAAGGGTTGGCAGGAAACGTTATAAGAAATGCGCAAAACGCCGACGTATGAGTGAGTACACCAGAAACCAGACCCCATTTCCATCCACAAAAAAAAAAGCATGGTACTTACGTGAGGCTATAATACTACATATTAAGCAGTATGCTATGTACACGCAGGGCAAGTTTACTCTTCGGGATCCTTCGATGACGAGCCAGGTGAACCTGGGTCAAAGAAACAGAGACCAGTGACGGATACCACCAGTCTGGGCCAAGGTAATAATACGCATTGAAAATGCTGTAAAAAAAAAACTTACCATGTCACAAACCGTGCACTGTTACAACAACGCACATGTACCCTGACCACATGTTAGATGCAGGGAGCATGAGCGTAGTCCCTTATTTCCACTGCACTGCCGCGCGTCAATTAGCCTCAGCCAAGGAGACAGGAACTGGGGATACAAGTTTTTCGGAATCCGCCCTTCCCATTCCTGGAACATAAGCTTGGACAACCGACACCGATGATGGAGACTTTGTACAGGTGGTTGATGGACTGCAATGGGGATGAACTAGACAGGTGCATTTTGCATTGTGCCGTAAATTTTACAAACCTGGCTGTGCGTATCATCTACTGCTTTGGGTGCAACCAAAAAATAACATTTAACTGTTTGTTTTATAAATCAGAGATTGGATAGTGCACATGCGTGCTGGCACAGAGATTTATGTCAAGGGGTGGAGACTTAAGTCCGAAATGCAACCCGGCGGACATATTGGAATAAGTGTGGCCACGATGATTGTCAGAGTTCTTGAACGTGAAGATCATGCGGTCTACAAATTCCTTGAAGCAACTAGATGCCGACACTACATGTCCCCGGAGTGGGCAGTAAGTACTTACACAACAATAAAAGCTATTAAGCGCCACCCCCCCCCCCCCGGGCAAAGGAATATACATGTGCCAGTATGTTGAACAACAGTGTGTTTGTTACCAAACAATGTACATCTGATAGGGCTCGTTGCGTTTTGCAGGTCAGATTCCATATTCCACGGTATCCACAACGCAATGCACTTTGACGGTGCGATCCTCCACTGCCCAATACCCTGAGGTACATAGAAAACCGAGCTCTTTTTTGCCAAGGTTAACTGGCATTCCATCCAACAAAAACCAGGGGCTTGATATTTTGTTTTATGCATCAGGGATTTGCTGTCTCTGCCCGCAAACAATGGCTGTATAAAATGCTGAAGGTTAAGTGGAATCAAGGTCGCCTTCCTTCGCCACTCTGCATCGACTTAGCCTGATGGAACCAACGGATTAGGACACCTTCTGGTAGTACGGAGTAGACATGTTAGCGGTCCAGATGCATTATTTTGCTAGCCGAGTGAAAGGAAAACTGCCTTTTAGATATGACATGCAAATTGCAATTTGTGCTGTGACGTCTGTCTTTGTGTTCATAGCACGGGTTGCTATGTAGCATGGACATGTTTCTACATGGTTGCAGTTTTTTTTGGTATTGCAGTGTATGCCCTCATGTCGGCTGAAGTGGACATTGTTTCTGTGTGAGATTGTGAACTTCCTGATGCATGCACATCCAGTTGTGCTATGCGTTATGTAACTTGGAATTTACTGGAGCGTAGTATGCACGTCCCACACAACAGTAACACTGGAACTTTTTGTGGCAAGATGCCGGGACACCTGGATAAACGTTGTTTTCTTCTGCCGCGATCAGATAGATAAATCAAGAGCCACTAATAAAAGGAAACAGACAATGCATATATGTTGTGGGACAAAGTAGTGATCACCTGATACCAAAAGCAAAAGCATACTAGGCAAGTAATCAGGGGCCAGTGTGTATATTACTGCCAAACATTGGTTCTCCATCATCTATACTATTATAGTTACATACCAATATAATAAAACAGCATGACCGTCTGCCACATAGTCGATTTCTATAAACAGAGGTGTTCCTACATATTTGCAAAAGGTTTACCCAAAATGAAATACCAGCATCCACCGTACCAGACTGGACCAATGCGTATAATACTGTCAAACATTGGTTCTCCACATCTATACTATAGTTACATACCAAAATAATAAACACCATGCTCCGTCTGCCACATAGTCGGTTTTCTATAAAACAGAGGTGTTCCTACATATTCGCAAAAGGTGTACCCAATCGTAATGCCAGCATCCACCCTACCAGACTGAATCTCCAATGATATTAGTTATACCCAGCGGGAGGCAGGTGTTATTCCCCTGTATTGTCAACAGGTCACATAGAAGGGCGTTCCGAAGCGCCGGTATCTCACACTGCAGGGGCAATGAACAAAAAATAAAATATACGTTATTCCCACATGATGGTAAAAATATAAGGTATCTTTGTCATGGATGCAATACCCGTTTCAAAGGGACAGCCAACGTGCGGCCATTGTAATGACGTGCACAATGGATCATACCGACTCCGGAGTCCACTCTGTCACCAACGAAGATTAGAATACTGTTATAAGATATTACTGGATTATAGGTAAAAATGACTCTCAGATGTCAACAATCATACAACTCACATGGTTGTTGATTCAATTGGAAGTTCGGGGAACTTGAATTTCCATGGTTCAGCTGCAATGCCAATTCTCAAAGAAATGTTTGGCGCATTGCACAAGTGCTTGCTTCATAACATTTGCAACGTGCGCCTTCACACGGGTGTTCGGGTTAGGCCCCATTGGATCAAGTACATTTATAACCTTTTCCCACATATCAAACGCAAAACAGCACCAGCCCTGGTTTATACACGTAGGTATCATTATCTCGCAAACAACAACAGAAACAGAACAAAAAACCCAAGGAAATATCATTACATAAACCAAAAAGAAGGTTGCAGCAAAAAGCACAAGGAATGGATCTGTTTACAGATTTCATTGGAGTAGCAGATATTGGACTTACAAAACGACAAAGCCACCAGGTTGTCCGGAACATTATCACCAATGAACTGCTCCCTTATCGACTGAATTTCAACAATGTTATATTCTGCAACAGTAAACCCTTGCATACAGACATGTTTCACCCCAATCATATTCCATTGCCGCCTCTCAAACGTAAATGATAATGAGAACATGAATCTCCATTATGTACTTACAAAAAAATCAGACTCCAGCCAGTGCCTCCACCTACATTTCCATGAATTGGCATGCATCTGTGCATCCAACTGAGTCATGCGTCTGATTATCAGGTCACATACCGCACTCTGCATCGGCTTGTTATCCACAAAACAGTGCTTGAAAGAATATCCATTCAACTCAATATGCATGGGAACCTCGCGTATAATCCATTTCCTACAAACCAGAACACATTAAAACTGAGACAAACAAAATATACATATGGACATCCGAGGTATGATAGAAAAATCAAATAACACATCTTATACCACCTTTTAAGATACGATTCGCCGGCAGCAAAAACCCAAGTACGCAGCCTGTCACATACATCAGGGTCGTTCACTGGATGGATGCACCCCATGTTCCATGGGCACCGCGCCTTCTCATCGAGCTTCACCTTACTTTTAACAAACGCTTCAGTGGAGCGTTGGCCATACAGTATCTTTCCGTCTGCTCCCTCAACCTCATCAGCCCTGCACATCTCATGAAGGACCATTAAACCACAGTCCTTTACAGCTTCCAGTTCATCTGCTGCTGGTCCAGATTTCCCGCGTTGGACCGGCGCCACAAATCGTGAAGGTACACGCTCACGCTCAGCTGAATGTTGGCGAATTGGAATAGCATCACCTGGCAAAAAAAAAGGAGTGTGTGTGACAGTGGGAGTGCATCAGTACAGATAAGATAACATGAAATGATCTGGTAACCCAACCCAGAATTACTGAACAGTCTAACCTGCAATTGAACAACTGCGCGCTTTCTTAAACCCAATATTCGAAGATGCCATATTCGACCTCTTCTGTATAGCATCAGTTGATTGCATGGTTGCGTCCGTAGGCGATGTTGCAACTGAGTCTGTTTTTTTTGCTCAAAGGAAAATGGAAAACAGAAAAGGAATAGCACAGAACAAGCATGAATCATACGCCACATGCCTTTAAAAATTGTGGTAAACAGATAAATTAAAATTACAGGTATCATTAGCAATATATGTGCAGTATTGAACCTTCATCATCGGACATAGCTAGCTGCTTCCCAGAAATGTCTCTTGACACATTGGGAGTGGTGACTGGAAAAAATGAATTACAAAGATTAAGTAGCATCCTTGCATGTATAATGACAGCTGGTAATCACACAAATGAGAAACAGGCACTGATACTCACATAAGTTTGAGTTGGTCGCACTGTCAGCGGATACGGCAGCAGATACTCCTGCTGCAACAGATAGTTCTTGATGTGTCGTGCCGGACTAAATAGTTCTTGATGTGTCGACGGCGGGCGGCGAGGTGAGATGGCGACAGCAGGCGACAAGATGAGAGAGTGACTGAGGCAACTAGGTGACGAGATGAGCAGGGCCGTGAGCTTCCTGCGGTTCATTAATGGCTAACCGGTGTGTGCATTGGAACAAGATTGATATAGCGTAGTTGGCTCCCGGGCGCAATACCTATCATGTCCCAACGTACTTGACCGCCAAGGCCACATGTCCGCCCGCAATAGACCGCCCCCATCGTTCCTGATCCTTTGTCGCAAGTCCAATCTTGCTGTTGGGAGGCGGTCCCAGTTTCCTTACTGTTTTCGTCCGCCTCACGTACGAAAGGTAGTAGTACTACATTGTAATTCTCGCAACGATGAGCAGCCACTGCATTCCTGGAACCTGGACCTGGAGCGGATGATGAGCGAGTGGTAGACGCCCCCTCCGCGCGCCGCCTTGCACGGCCGACGAGACCCGTCGTGACCTGTGAACACGCACCCGTCTCGTCGTAGCAGCCGCCGGGCGCGGGTGGAGCGGACCAGCTCATTTCGTCCGTCGCATGAAGGCCTCGTCGCCTTGTGATGGCGGATTGATGGACGCCGCGGCGATCTGGCATCACAATGACCACCAGGCGTGAACCAGGAGCGAGGTCGGTACCAGTCAACGGACAGCGGCGCATTAAGTACTCAGGCTTTGTTTGGGATGGAAGAGTTCTTCTTTTTTTTTACCGTCAAATTAAATTGATTTATGTGAAAATTTTGTGAAATTTTTATAAATTTTTTGTGTTTTAAATGGGATCTCATTTTTGTGGTTTTCAATTGTGTTTACAGGACGAGAGCAAATTGGGCGGCTATCTACATTAATGCAATGTTTACAAAACGATCGTACCCATGTATTTTGATGTTAATCTTTTTAATCGATGTGTCACTTACAAATGACTTTTCAAATATATAAAATCTAAGTTTAAATGGTATATTTTAAATTTCGCAAAATTTAATAGTATATGCTAAATTAATCCTTTAAAAAAAGGCAACCAGGTGGTGGTCCGCGGATGGAACTTGCGTCGAGGCGCTTCTGCATGACTGGGGCGACGCCAGCGCGTGAACTCGCGGGTGTCAGTGGGTTTAGCGGAGAGAGTCAAATAGCTTAATAAACAGTGATGAATAGTAATTTTTCATTGAATTTACTAAAAGCTCAACGGGGTCAGTTACCCCAATAGCCGAAGGTAGCTCCGTAAGTGCCTGTCAAGCACTGACCGTCCGCAGCCCTGTCACCAAGAAATCTTTGCTTGCTTGCTATCTATACGTGCTGTGGTACTCCATGCTCGACTACTCGTTCGCTTCATCGCTCTTGCAATATTGCTGTCTCGAATTTCCTCATCGATCAGCCAGCTCAGCTGATCGAGCTGTATGAATATGGCTCAGCTCGAGCACACACACGGCCCTGCAGTGTCTGGCTGGCCCAGACCGAAGCCGAACTATATATATGTGCAAGGCAAAACTCCTTTGTTAATTACACTGCCCTTACACTCTGAAGTTAGTGCAGCAGGAGAAACGCGTCCTGTGGTTTGTGCTTTAACCCATGTTTTTATTTTACAATAGAAAAGTCAAAAGCAAGATTGAACCCCAAATTTTATTCAACGTTATTGGGATAAGAGGCCATGTTTGTTGGACTGGAGCGGAGGACATCTTCTAGCCCTTGGATGCTGGACGGGAGCGGAGCATGAGAAAAAGGGAGCGGGTGCTAATTTGCCCTCAACAAAACCATAAACCGATCGGTTTTGAATCAGTAAAACTGGTCAAAAAAGTTTTTGTCGCAATACCATGTCAGTTTTTATTAACAACTGATTGGTTTTAACAACCAATCTGGACTGATTTTATTGGTTTTCGTGAATTCCGAGCGGTTTCTAACGGTTTTTTAAAAACATGGTGGTGACAAGACACGGCTAGAAATAGCTCAACGGTAGATTTTTATTTATTCCATTGGGTAAAATCATTGTGTATATCGTGTTGAAAAAAGAATCCAATCAATAAGGCCTCCTCATCCTTCTCACAAAAGTCTCCACATTATAAGTAATCAACCGCTCAGCCCATATCCACCTCTGTATCTTTGAGTTCACGCCCCTTCGTCTCAAAAGGGAAGAATGAGACAGCCAAGCCCGAGAAGAAGACTACAACCTCAAAGATGAGGATTGAAGTCGTCTGGTGGCAGCTGTGCACCATGGCGACGGCAACAAGCGGGCAGAGGATGCCCCCAATCCTGCCTACTGAGCTCGCGATTCCGATGCCCGTTGTTCTGACAGCGGTTGGGTAAATCTGAACGGCAGAGCAAGGGCATAAGAAAAACGTTAGTGCAGCAAACAAACAAACTGTTTATAAGGATGAGAGAGCTGGACTAGGATGAAAAAGTGTTGTAGAACTGTACTGACCTCTGGAGCATATATGTATATGATAGTGAAGCTTGCGGCGATGCAAAGACGGGCACCAAAGAGTGAGATTCTTGTTAGTAACTCTGTCGTGGAGAACACTAGTGGGAACAAGAAAACACAGCTAGTGAAGAGCATCGACGCCATGGAAAGCCTACGACCAAATCTGTCCACAACCAGGGCAGAGAGAAGGGCCCCTGGAATCTCTGTTCCAAGAAAAATAAGGAGCATCAGTCATGAAAACGACCATAAGCATTAGAATATAATTATCATAAGAGAAATGTTCTGTCTCCACCAACCTGCAAAACTGGATATGAAAACATTTTTATACAGGCTTGATTTATTCGACTTTACAGATTCAACTTCCTCTTTTGCACATACTCTATTCCCATCACTTAGCTTTGATGTCAGCAGAACAATCCCATAGTAGGCAAAGGCATTTCCAAAAAAGGCTATCCATAGAAGCAAGGTTGCTCTAATCAAATTTGGAGAAAGTAGCTTGCCAATGGACTTAATACCACCAAAATCAGAATCTTCATCTTTATTTATGTTCTCAAATTCTTCAGTACTAGACAGAAGTGTTGTGGATTCTGAAGATCCTGAAACTTCATCTAGCTCAATGTTTTTGTCAGAAACAAGCCTACCAGAAGGTAACTGTACATTGTTTAATCTAGCCATTTTCTCCAGAACCTCCACAGCCTCGATTGTTCTGCCTTTCATGCACAGGAACCTTGGTGATTCTGGCGTAATAGCATAAAATAAGAGCAGAAGGAAAGATGGAATAGATGAAAATGCTAACAGCCACCTCCAGCCAAAGTGGGGCATAACCGCCTGCCATGATATATTAATGTGGGAATTAGCAATTGAAAAAGGGTGAATCTAATAAGTTCACAATTCTAATGCAAGGTTGCTAAAAATGAGCTGCCTATCAAAAACATGAAACTTAATGTTAGATCTCTGTTTAGTATATAGATGCTGCAAGAATACAGTTTCATATAATGTGGCAAGGATCAGATAGAGAATATGTAATTCATAAAAAGAGTTTTGATGCCCAATGATGGAAGTCTGTTTCTATAGATATGTCCAGCTTCTGAGTCATGCACTCATGCATCTTTTTATTTTCAAATATCCCCTAAAAGACCCATTGACATTGAAGTTATGATGATCAGCATCTCTTTTGGCAAATCAACTGCTTGAAAGTTCAAGTGTTCATAAACATCCAAATAAACTGGATAATGTGATTAGAATCACAAGATCAATGATCCATAATAGGTAATACAAGGGAAAATACTATACCCATGCAAGCGAAGCCTCAAAGATGGTCCCAATAGTCCAAAATGCAGAAAACACAACCATCCAAGTTCCTCTACTCGGAGCAGGAACAAATTCCAAGAACCAAGATCCGAGAACAGGTCCTCCCCCAAGGCCAATACCAACTAAAAATCTTAGAGAAATCAGTGATAGATAGTTAGGAGCAAAAGAACTCAAGAATCCGGCGCTACATGTCATGATGGCTGTAAAAAGAAATCCTCTCCTGTAAAATCCAAATGGAACAGTGTTAGGCTTTGAATAGTTGAAGAAATAATTTAGAAAAGCATAAACAATGTCCCAACTTATTATTCTAAGATCTGGAACTAGATAAAAGCTACCCTTGAAAATCATGTATCAATCACCAAAAATTTGATTGATTCCAAGGTCATTTTGAAAAGTAAAATAAAAATTAACTTGGATGCCAGTTACTGTATGGGTCAGGATTATAAAATTTTGAGAATGATTCTGAAGTCGTAACCTAGAAATGAACTTAGCTGTACATTGGACTTTTGCTTAGGGGTGTAAATAGGTGCACCTAAGGTTACCCCTCAAACCCTTTTAGTTCAAAAAAAGGAATTAGTTTTTCAAAAGTGGATGGAATTTTGAAAACTTACTTCATTTTCTTGAACTAAACACAGTTAGAGGGTAACCTCATGATCACTGTTTTACACCCCTACTTTTGCCAGTTCCAAAAATATTTCTTCATTATAATTAGCTACATCTGGGACCCAATACCGATTGCCTATCAGAAACTAGGTATGGGCAAGCTTTTGTGACTCCATACTAAGCATCCTCAAGAAATGGAAAAGTGTTGCATTCCCGCAACACGGAACATGATATCAGTAAAAGATTGGACCTGCCTCCTTCCATAGTTGTCTGAAACTACACCCCAAGAATAAGCTCCTATCAGCATTCCGACAAACACAACACTTGTTATCATGCTTTCCTGGTGAGGAGTAAGCTTCCATTCTAACTGTACTGATGGACCAACAAACGACAACAGCATCATCTCCATCGCTTCGGCAATCAAGCCAATCCCAGCATATGCAAGGATCAATATTTGGAATTTCCCAAAACCTGACGAAAGGAGTGCATCATCCACGGTATATGAAGCTGATGGTTCCTCCTCCATCTGCAGGGCAAAGGTCACAGATGTTATTCATGTTGCAGGGTAAATCTAACTTGAGTGGCACAAAAGGTTGGATCCCTTGCCACGATAGCAAAGATGCAGTAGTAAAGAGCTGGTAAACCCATACAGCATCCAGCACATCAAGGCTCCAAACAGATTCAAAGAGAATGGAAAGCTTACTATGTATCACCGACAAAGGCACAGCTGTACAAGCTGCCAAACAAGCTATCCGCAAGAACACACATCTTACCTTATCCTAAATTCAAGTATTCATTCATAGCCAGAGCAGTATTAACAAGAACCAGATCCAGCATATACAAGACAAGATGAGCATCCGTAAGGATGCGTTCTCAACTTTGTTTCTTTTTATAAAAAAGTAATAATTTGGACTCGCTTTGTCCGTTCCTAACGCAAAGCATCAATGAGTGGAAACCGGTGAATCCGAAAGAGAAGAAGCTCGCAAGATCCATACCTTTTCAAGGGCTGCCATGCTGGATCAGAATCGGAGGCTCCTTTCTCAGCGACCCCTGGCAGCAGCCTCGGAGCCTGGAGCATCACACCGACAAAGAAAGCTATCCTCAGGCTCACTCACCGAACAAAATCCCCCATAACAAGAGGAACAATGAAACAAACCACGCACGCTCACGAAGCCGTCCCAGGAACGCAGAGAAGAGCGACAGGGACGCGAGCCGAACCTGGGACAGAGGAAGGCAGGATCGCGCGGGAGCTGGATCTGAGGCCGCCTGATCCGGCGAGCCGGGCGAAAGAGAGTCCCCGCGCAGCGGCACCGCGCGGGGGGATCCGGCAGCTGACTCTTGCGGCGCTGCCGCCTCCGCGATCTCGACTCCGGGTGTCGTGGGAGGCGGCCCCGCAGGTCCGACCGTCCGAGGTTTGGTGGGGTGCGGTGAGGTGAGAGCGGTGGGAGGGCGGAGGGAGAAGTGCGGGATAGGAAGCCCGCGGCTCTGTTTGACCGGGGAAACGGTACGGAAAAGTCGACCGTCAACGCCGACGCCCGGCGCCCCCACATGGGCCCTCGCCGTGCAAGTGCAACCGGGGCCGCGTGCATCGACAAGCTAAATCGGAATTCTTTTTGTTTTGCCGATGAACAGTTTTACAGATCCATGGATCACTGTTCTCTGTCCCAATTGATGTTTTTGGCTTCGATAAATCAAAGTTTAACAATTTATCTTATTAAAAAAATTACAAATAAATAAAAAATAAACAAGTCATATTTAAAATATTTTCTATAACAAATCATTTTACAGTAAAATAAATAATATTTTTACAGATTTTTTAAATAAAATAAATAATCAAAGGTAGATATTTGAAAAATCTAAAATGATAGTACTTATTTTAGGACGGAGAGTGTACTTATATGCATTTATTGTGTCCTGAGATTAAGCTGAATTATTGTGTCACATTAGATTATACTTGTTTGATTAGCTTATTACTCCATCCGTACTAAAATAAGTATCATTTTAAAATTTTTAACTATCTACCTTTGAATATTCATTATATTTTAAAATTATGAAAATGCTATTTATTTTATTGTGAAATGATTCATTATTAGAAATACTTTAAACATGACTTGTTTATTTTTATATTTTTAAAAATAAGACAAATTTTAAACATTGATTTCAAAAAATAAAATATGTCACTTACTCCTATTTTAGGACGGAGGGAGTAATAGAGTATTATAAATTTACTCCAAGTACGATTGACTAGCAATTAGATTATTACAATATCCTGCACTAGCTATTTGATTATTATTATATCTATATTATATAATTTTGCCATGTGGACCGGCATGTATGTTGCATATTACAGAGATTGTTGCAGGGCCTATAGCTAATATATGTAATCCTCCCCAAAAATTTTGAGTCTTAAATTTAGTAATCAGTGTTTTAATTTCTGCAACCTAGTGTGTTTTACTTGGGTTTGGTCGGTTGAGCTTGTTGCGGCTGTAGTTGTCACTAAACACTTGCTACAGGCCGCGGACGCGTGCCTGTGCTAGTGAACGATTTGGCATGGCCAATGACATCAAACGCCGCAACGTCAAGACGGAAGTGTAAACTACGTTCTTGACAACGATGGAAGTGAACAAAAAGGCGTCAGGTACGAATGGCTAGAAAAGAAAATTGTGTAGCTGTACCATCTGGACACATAAAGTCATCAACCACGCGTCAACTAAACTGAGGCCTTATTCGAAAGATAGAAATTTCACAAAAAAATCGTAAAAAAATTATAAAAATTAGTTTTATTTAAAAAAATGTATGAACATAAATTTTTCATGCATTCAAAACAGCACTCTAGGTCGAAGGACAGGGATAGAATGGCAGCCACTGAATTGTCCGCTTATGGTCTGACCGAGTCCTTCTAATAATCTAGAATCACAAAGAACTGCTCTAAGTTACAGTATATGCTTCGATATTTTCTGAACACTAAAGTGTTCAGAACAGGCCTGAATAAGAAAGAATAGACTGTTCTATTCTTGTGCTACTTCCTTCGGTTTTTTTTTAATTTGATCATATTCTAACGACATCAATAATAAAAAACCGGAGCAATAATAAAGATTATACTATTTCTAGTTTATTTTTGAATAAAATTGCTATTCTAACGACATCAATAAATAAAGAACCGGAGCAATTATCTAGTGCCTTCACTTCAACGCAGCGAAATATCTGGATCTGGATCTGGATCTGGATCTGAGTCTTCCATACCACGCCCCCAGTAGTCAGCATCACGAGATACTAGGTCCTTGTATTTAAAACTGTTCCTGCCTGGGCAGATGCATCCTGCGTTAAAAGTTGGCGTGAGGCTGGCCGAGGAATCTTCATAAGTGATCGATCATGGGGTCCGGGCCTCGAGGAATCTGCAAGTTCAAGCTAAAGCATCACGTGTTGAATCAGCTTTTCAAGCTGCAAGTTCTCTTACTGTTACTACTGGTTCCCTGATGGTTTCATAAAAATAAAAAGGAGTGTGCTTCATCTCTCGCAACACAGAACCGGACACCCTTGCCGGACGATGAATTGTATGATCCATCGCGATGAACTTTCTGAAGCTGTTCTGAGCAGGTTTATTATTTCGTTTAAACCATTAAAATCGGTTCGGATCGATTTAACGAATATCACAAAAACCGAAAAAATCGAGTTTTAAATTAAAAATTTAAAATTTAAACGTGCTGCTACAGTAAACCGACCGTTTTCGGTTTCAGATTTTAAAATTTGAAACCCACCGGTTTCACCAGTTTATCGACCGGTTTTACCGATTTTCGGTATTTTAAATTTTTTTAAATTTTCAATTTTTTTATTTTTAAAACGAAAATCGATCGTCTGATAAAACTGAATCGGATCGGGTTCACCAAAAATCGCGAAAGCCGGTCGATTTTGAACAGTTTGGAAACCTTCGGTTCTGAGGGGTTTCGCCATTGTCGCTGATTCCCTTCGGCTCAGCTGCAGCTTAGTACTCCCTCTGTTTTTAATGACATAATTGATTTTAAACATGACTATTTGTTTTATTAAAAAAAAAGTTTGATAAATATAATATATTTTGTTATAATTTTCTTTATTATTAAAGTAATTAAAACTATAAATTATAATTTTATATATTTAAATTAATTTTTTAAATTAGACGAATAGTCAAAGTTGATGTAAAGTAAACGGTATCAATAATTTAGATATAGAGGGAGTAGCTTATTTGACGCCAACTGTTTGAAGTCTGACCCACGAAAAATGACATTTCCTTAAAAAAAAAACGAAAAATGACAGGGCTGCAAACTTCTTCGGTACCTCGCCTCCTTTCACTGCATCTGCTTATTTTTTTTTTTTTGCCGTCCATCAAATCCGAAGCAACACAATTTTTCATTTGTTGCAGTTCAGATCTGTTCCAAACAGACAAGATCGAAGACCCAAAGAGACAAGAGGAGACCCTCACGTAGCACAGCATTGTGCTACCTGAACTTTGATAGCCTCCAGTATAAGGTGAAGCCGACTCCATTTTGTACTTGCATTAAGGAAATCGTGAGCTGCATTCTCGTCTGCTAACTTCGTTTTTAAATTAATATCGCTATTAATTTTTAATACGAATTTTAACTATTTATTTTATTTAAAATATTTTGATAAATATTATATATTTTGTTATAATTGAATTTATTATTAAAATTATTTGAATCACAACTTAAAAGTTTATATATTTAAACTATTTTTTTAATAAAATAAATAATCAAAATTAATATTGAAAGTCAACGGTGACATCAATTTTTCAACATCAATTTAGAAACGCAACGGACGTTTTGTGTCCAGCTGACGCTTATTTCGATTCATTGCTATGCTGTTATAACCGTGCGAAGACTATCAGGAAATTCAGTCTTCCTGGCAATGGGCAAAATAGTCTTCAGAACATACTCACAGAGAGAACACTACGAATCAGTTGAAGTGATCAATCAAATCAGAGATGGTTTTGAATTCGCTCGCCAAACAGCCCGCTCAAATCAATCTTAATTCCTTTCATTGCACTTCGCCAAGCACATGAACTATTGGTCTGCAACACATCACCATCTGAATAACATTTAGCTCTCGACGCTTGCGCAGTGCGCTACTAGTGAATCTTGTTTAGGTCATCATCATCAGCTTCTTTCCAACCTTGTCTGGCTAACATGCATCACCATTTTTTTTTTAAAAAAAAGAATCATTAACGCACAGGGCACCACCTTCTTCAACCACGTTAGCTTCTCAAACTAATCTGATGAACTGATCTTGCTGGCTCCACCAATACTGACCGATTAATGTGCTCAGACAATCACAAAAGATTACGTAAGATCAAAACATGAAATAGTTTGTGGCTGTGTGTCACATCTTTGACTCTTACTCCTTCTATTCCTAAATTGACGTCATTGTTAACTTCTAGCATTATATTTGCCCATTTATTTTATTTTAAAAATTCATTCAAATATGAAAAATTATAATCCCTGTTTAAACACATTTGATGATAAACTAATTATAACAAAATATATAAAATATATATTATTTTTTAAATAAAATGAATAGTTAAAATTAATGTTAAAACTTAATAGCGATATTAAGTTAAGAATGAAGAGAGTAACTCGGTACCCACTCTTAATAACATTTACACATCCCCACATTTTATTTTTCTTCAAATTTTTGAATGTTTTCACTCTTGATTTAACAGGGAGACCCAAATATTTCGCATATCTAGGTTCACTTATATCATTTGCAACACGGCCAAAATTCAACTTCTATAAAAATTTATTTAAATGAGTAAATTTATTAGTTATGTTTTAAATATCTTTAATGATAAAATAAATTATAACAATATACTTCAATATGAAATGATAAAAAATAATGTTAAAATCAATATTGTTAATATTATAACACCGAAAGAGTAGTTGATAAGTTATGCAATTGGAGGAGCACTTTCACCTCAAGGCTAGTGCCACTACAATCAACTTTGTAAATATTTGAAATCTAGAGACAGTAGCAAATTTGTGCGGAACCAAACAAGTCCTGCTGGAATTCAAACACCATTTCAAATCTTGGCTATCTCCAAATCCAATATCTCGAGTCCAGTCTCCAGTCAAACAACAAAGTTCCCAAACAAGAGACAAAACACAAAGAGAAGGGGGGAAAAAACAGACAAGAGTTTCTTGCTTTCCGCGCGCCCTTCCGTCCCCGCGTCGGTCCCGGGTCTCCTCCCTCCATTCCCTCCCGCTCCCAGCCGCGTCACTAGGGTTCCTTCCCACTGCCTCCACCCCCAATTCTGCTCCGATCCACTCCGCGATGGCATCTGGCGCCCTGCAATCCGGTGGGGCGGCCCACTCCGCGTCCAACAGCGGCGGTTCCCCCTCCGGTCACGCCGCCTCCGATAGGGGCGCCGCCTCGGCCTCGATCTCCACGCCGGCGAGCGGGAGCACCGTCGCGCGCCGCCTCGACGCTCTCGATCTCCAGGGAGACGACGCCCCGTCTTCTCAACCAGCTGCGAGGTTCGTGAGCCCGAAGCGGTGTGCGGTTCTTTCGTTGCTGCACAAGTTTGTGTGCCCGCTCCTCAGTTCGCTTTTAGCTCTGGGGAGTTTTGTGTTGTCCCGCGTGAGCAACTGGTGTTTCTCTGGATACTATCGGAGGGTTTGGGTCGCTTGATGGTGATTTGTTGATCTACATTTGTTTGTGCGCCAGATTTGGTTCATGTGTAGTCCCTAGCTTGCTCTGGGATAGTGGGATGGGAATTGGTGAAAGAGGTTAGTAGCTTGTTTGGATGTCAGTGTCGCAGTACCATCCCACCTTGCTAGTATGACAGAATTCTCGACTAAATTAATCTGGTCTTGAATTACTGTACTTAATTTTGTTTCTGGACCTCCTGGTGTTGATATTCTCGCATGCTTCTGCCATTCCAATCATGTCAGTGTCACTGTCATATCTTCTCCTTAGATAATTGAACAAATCCTAACATTTCTGCAATGTGTCCTTCATATATCACCTGTAGCAGCTTATTCACACTTATGTAGCTCTTGTAGCAGCTTGTTCACACCTTACATGGGAGAACATTACTTCTGGATGATTATCTAGTTTTGCTACCTTTTGATTTGTTGGTGATTAAAGCAAAATCATTGACTTCATTAGGTTTGTTTCTGTCTGAGCATGGATATTCTGCCTTATTGATTGATTCAGAACTATTGGCATTTATAAAAATATTTATGCTATGTTGCAATTTACAGTTGTTTCATATTTGGTAGCTTTATCTCTCATTATGCCTTATTTCACTTGTTTCTATGATCAAGTTAATGTGTTTCTAAAAACTGCTGTTTCCATGTTTATGATGCAGCAAAAAGAAAAAGAGATGTGCACGAGCAGTTGGTCCTGAGAAAAATGGCCGTGGGTTGCGCCAATTCAGCATGAGAGGTTGGTTCAACAGTTTCTCTCGCACGAGTGCTATCATGGTTTTCCCTTTATTTTGGTTTGTGGAACATAATTGATTAAGTGAAAGGTGGTCAACATAAAGTGTTTACTCTTTTTGTCAAGTGCGCCTGGCCTGAAATTATTGGTCTTTCTATTTTCTTGATATTAGACTTGTACTGCAGTACACTTTTGAAGGCAGTTTAGTGAATTTTCTAGCTCTAAAACTCTTTTGATCTTCTTCGTTTGTTTTCTTTTCAGTCTGTGAGAAAGTCGAAAGCAAGGGCAGAACAACCTACAATGAGGTATTAGCCTTTTTTATTCTATGTAAGCTTATCTAACCTTATGGTACTTTTTGAATTGTATAATTTTGATGGCGTTTTGCAAAGTAACAATCAGTGAAGACAACAAACATTAGCCATGAAAAAATGCAGCATTAAGCGGCCGTTTCCTCATGCAAAAGCACTGAGCAGAAGGGTACTGCTCCACTTTGTGGTTGACGGGCGAGTTCAGCGGTGGCTGCGTTCCAGGACACCACTGGAGGAGTCGCCACCTCAGCCCTGTCGCGCTGCCTTGTGGCTGCGCCGCCCCCTCCGGAGCCATCGACAGCTTCAACATTGCCGGATTGGAATGATTAGGGAGGAGGGGGGTGTTGGGGGTATTAGGTGGGAGGGGAAGAGGGACGCCGGTGTGGCCTGTGGGAACGTGCGCATCAGCTCTAGCGCCGGCAGCAACATCTGGCATCAGCTGCTCGTGGCGGCGGTTATGGCTGTGAGAAGCTGCCTCGGTCGGTGGAGGTAGGTTAGGGTATGTGAAATTTGTTGGCTGATTCATGGGCTATGTGAGCTACAGAGGAGTGGGCCATAAGGTTAGAAGAAGAGCAATGGACCAGATGGCAGCTCAAAGCTTGTGTGCTCTTTTTTCCCTTTCCTTTTTCTATTTCAGGCTAATTTTGTTTGACAAATGTAATTAATACCTACCGCTTAGAAAGCGCTTAGGCGCGCTTAAGCACGCCTAAGCGCTGGGTGGTGGGTCTGGACGAGGTGTTACTACTACGTATTGAGCTTCTGTTATTTTTTACCAAAAGCACTTGTAAACAATAGTTTTCATCTACTGTAACTTACATAGCTTATACAAGATCAAACCTTACTCTGTTCTTTGTTTGTTTTTGTTTGAAAAATCTCTTAATTAATATACAA
Source organism: Zoysia matrella (assembly GCA_001602295.1). NCBI lineage: Eukaryota > Viridiplantae > Streptophyta > Magnoliopsida > Poales > Poaceae > Zoysia > Zoysia matrella. The sequence goes on from BCLG01001781.1 coordinate 89,013, forward strand.
GTATACTGTAACTTCCAGCTAACATCTTTAATGGTTTGTGGCCACTTCACAATACTTTGGATAGATATCCACCTTGTCCTATCTACTTAATTCTTCGCATCAAGGAGTATTTATAGTAATTTTTTTTATAAACTCTTAATTAATATACATGCAGTGCAATATTTATGGTAAGCAACTTTTTGTGGTTCGTTGATTTGGGGTCCTTGTAGATCCAAAATTGATCATGGTGCAACAAATGTATAGGGATCAACTTTGGGCCCTCCACTTAAAGCAATTAGTCCTTTTTTCTGCATCGTTTTGCAGCTGGCTTCAGAAATTGATTTTAATACATGGCCTTCCTTTTTCAGGTGGCGGATGAACTGGTGGCTGAATTTTCAGACCCTAATAATGTTGATTCTCCAGATCCTGATAATCCCAATGCGGTAAGAAATATTTCTTACATGCTTGATCTGGATTTGCTATGACAATTGGTTAGGATTTGCTAAGCACTTTGACTGCAAATATATCCTGACTCCAAAAAATGCAGCAACAGTATGATGAGAAGAATATTCGAAGAAGAGTTTATGATGCACTGAATGTCCTAATGGCTATGGAAATTATTTCTAAAGACAAGAAGGAAATACAGTGGAAAGGCTTGCCAAGGAAGAGTGTGGATGAAGTTGAAGATTTGAAGGTTCTGCTCCTCTCCAATAACATGTACTCCCTCTGGTCTGAAAAAAAAAAGTTGTTTTGGACAATGTTTTGGTCAAACATTGGGAACATAAGTTACAAATAATTTTAAGTTTGTTAAGTTATGAAATATGAGAATCATATAATTAGATTTGTCTTGAAAAATACTTTTATAAAAGTATACATATGTCACTTTTCATTAAATATTTTTGTAGAAAATAAGAGTCAAAGTTATGCTTTGGAGACCATGTTGTTGGTCAAAATGACTTCTTTTTTGATACCAGAGGGAGTAATTACTTGCAGTTCTACATTGTATTCTGTTTTTTATTTATGCACATTTTGCAGACAGAGATCTTGGGAATGAAAGGACGGATTGATAAGAAAAGTGCATATTTGCAGGATTTACAAGATCAAGTAAGGATATAGCAGGTTTTATTTTTTTTAGTGGTATGCCAACTGATATGTTTCACGTTTGTTATTAGTCATGGCTGATGATTGATTATGTGCATGACTCAATTGGGCTCTAAACTGCATGGTTGGGTCCTGTCTACTGTTTATGCAATGTTTACACTTTGTGTCATTGCGTTTAGGAAAACACTGATTATATGATACCTTTGATTAATTGTAGTTGTACTGAAAATTTGAAATCTCTATAAACCTCATAGTTGCTTTTGTATTCAAAGTTAAATTAAAATTACAATGAAATGTTGAGCCCCTTTGGTAGAGCTCTAAGGAGCTGATTCTCAGACAAAATCAGAGAAGCTGTACCAACCTTTGTTTTTCAGAAGTGACTCTTGGCTGATTCTATGAATTGATTCTCTTAAATGAATTAAGGAGCTAGGAGCTGAAAAAATTAGCTTCTATTGATTCTATGAAGTGATTCTCAGTCTCTATTTCAAAATTTTATCCTAGAGAATTAAAAAGTATCATTTTAAGCCACAGAATCAGGGCCTCTTTGGTAGAATTCCACGGAAGCTGATTCTTAGGCAGAATCAAATAAGTTGTACCAAACCTCTTTGTCAAAAGAAGTGATTTTTGGCTGATTCTGTGAAGTGATTTTCTAAAATGAATTAACGAGCCGAGAGCTGAAAAATTAGATTCTTCTGATCTGTGAAGTGATTCTCAATCATGATTCCAAGAGTTTATCTTAGAGAATCAAAGAGAATCATTTTCAGCCACAGAATCACTTCTTGCCAGGGAATCATTTCCAGAGAAGTTGTGTCAATGGGTCCCTCACTTCTCATCAGAGAATCACTTTCAGTGAAGTTGTGCCAAAGGGGCCTGTATTGTCCATGACTATTCAAAGAATAGACTTGAAACTTTTTAAGCTCAACTTGATCCTCAAGTGCGATCAATAATTGTGCAGGGAGCACGCAATGCATCCCAAGGAAATATAGAGCAGGGGATCAGGCTTTGTCTCTGTTCTTCTGTTGAATTCTGCATTGAACGTCAAAGCAAGACAGACACCTTTAAATTCACATTCGATTGTATAGCTAATGCAAAAGAGAGTAGGTTGCTGTATGGATGTTAGATATATCTACTTGAGAGTGCTGAAAAGACTTTTAGCCCCAAGTAGGGCTAGATGGGAGAGATCTAAATGATTCCATAAATTAGACTGCTTCTGTTATGTCCACCACCAGCTATTAGGAGATAAACAGCCTTTAGCTGCTATAGTTTGTTAGGTCACCATAAGATTAGGATCTGAAGTTAGGCAGTTTGAGAGGATCCTTTAAGATAGGATCGCTAGTTAGGAAGTTGAGGGGATACTTTTATATAGGATATACAGTTAGCAGTGGAGGCTATAAATAAGTGTAAACATGGATTGAAGAAAGTAAGCAATACAATAGAAGAAATCTGTTGTGGGGCTTTCCCTTGTACCTCCTGTCCTTTTGGGCGCCGTGAGCACCACAGCGCCGTGAGCACCACAGCGCCAACTCGCTACCACCGCCTCCCTACAACCTATGCAGCCGTCGAAGGATCAACGATCCTAACAATCTGGTATCAGTGATGTTGGGTTCTCCTTCCACCACCACATTGCCATCGACCCCCACCTGGGCACTGATCACGCCCATGGTTGCCGCCCTGATGCCTGATGCCTTGGCCAAGGTGGTCGACAACCTAACTCGCGCCGTCGCCGACATCTCCGTTCGCTTTTCCAAATTGGAAAATCAGCAGACGTTGCCACCATCGCCCATGATCACCCTTCCACCGGTGCTTCCCTATAAGATGCAGGGCTACGGCACGATGGGGCTGCTGCTGCCGAGTGTGCCGAGCCGCCCCAAAACCCTAACAGCAGACGTCGCCGCTGCCGCCATGGTCGCCGCAAGCAGCCCCCTCATCTCCATCAAGGCTTTGAAGGGCGACATGGCCACGGACTCGCTCGGCCTGCCGCTGCCCGACGTCTTTCGGGCCTCAATCCGGCCTGACTGGACCACGGTCATCGAAAAGCTGCTGTCGTGCAACAAGCGCCAGCCCTATGTCGTCTGCCCTGCACCGGCCACCAGACCTCGACGAAGCTCTGGGGTAGCAGCCGCCACTACATCAACCGCATGGACCTGCTCATCGTCTGCGGCCCTGAAGGATCCAAGATTGTCAACTCCTTCCTCACCCTCCTTCATGTTGATGTTGCCAACGTCGAGCGCCTCTACCTGCTCGACCTCGCCCTGGTGGCCACCTTGGGCGCTTTGTGATCGGAACCGAGAGCGCCTTAAAGAAGCTCGAGGAGGATGAGGGATCAACAGCTACGGCGACTGCCAAGGACGCCATCAGCACCGATGGTCATCAGCCTCGCCCACTACCCACAGCTCTAGAATGATGAAGCTTTCAATTACCGAGTATTCAGCTCGAGGACGAGCTGTTTGTCGTGGTGGGGACAGATGTTATGTCCACCGCCAGCTATTAGGAGATAATCAGTCTCTAGCTACTATAGTTTGTTAGGTCACCATAAGATTAGGATCTGAAGTTAGGCAGTTTGAGAGGATCCTTTAAGATAGGATCTCTAAGTTAAAGTTGAGGGGATCCTTTAATATAGGATCTATAGTTAGCAATGGAGGCTATAAATAAGTGTAAACATGGATTGAAGAAAGAAAGCAATACAACAAAAGAAATCTGTTGTGGGGCTTCCCCTTGCAGCTCTTGCCCGCCAGTACAGGCCACGCCCTTCTCTATCTTATCCCTACAACCTACGCAGTCGTCGGAGGATCAACGATCCTAACAGCTTCACTTGGTAAAATCAAAAGAATAAGTATTATACCTCTATTGAAACTATCATTGACCAGAACAAGCCATATTTTGCTATTGTATTTTTCAATTGCACATGATTATATGCTGTTTAATGTTTGATGTTGGAACTGAACTTATTTAATTACACCTAGCTATTTGTTGTTTTATGGGATTTAGGTTTTATGATGCCTTATGTTCAGTGAATCTTATGGTGATCTTTTCTTTCTGCATGAAGTATGTAAGTCTACAAAACTTGGTACAACGAAATGAGCAACTGTATGGATCAGGAGATGATGGACCTTCTGGTGGAGTGGCCTTGCCATTTATACTAGTTCAGGTAGACTTCTTTTACTTCAGATGTGGGCCTAGAGATATTTAATTGTATAATTATGTTTAAGAATCAGTGCTGATAATCTGCTACATTGCACTCTGCTTCTCAGAATTTGGTAGCAATTTATAACTTTATTATGCAGCAAGCACATACATACCCTATGAACTTGAAGAAACTTCCTATTCCATACATGACCTTGTTTAACTCTTAGCAGCTTCCACTTCTTTCCTGTTCTCCTGTGAGGGTGGGTGTGTCTGTGTGTGTGTGTGTGGGGGGGGGGGGGGGGG
>BCLG01001782.1:0-19130 GCA_001602295.1 Zoysia matrella
AAGAATGAGTACAAGTGCCACACATATAGTCATTTCGATCTTTGCACCCCAAAGCAATTCAAGTAATGGTACGACCATTTGGAAATAGTCCTTCATGGTATGCAGAGTAATTGGGTGCCCAAGGATTAAAGTGAATAAGCCAAGAAGGATGAGAACAAATGGCATGAGGATGACTCCAATACATATGCATTGGCGGTATGGACAATGAATCATGATGAAGCGATGACCAATAGTTTTGTTGATTGGGTACATACCTTAATGGCTTTTTAGCCTCTTTTTTTCCCAATATCTTCCTTGTGCTCATCACCTGGCCATCGCTATCTTCATATCCTTGCAAGCTTTCTTTGGGAATCCATGCCATGCCCTTCTTCTTCAATTCTTCCGCGCTAAGCTTTCGCAATTTGTTCATTTGCCAATTTGATAAACCGAGTGGACCTCTCGGTAACACAAACTAAAGCTTGTGGAAGGGTCTTATGAGGTTGTCATACTTGGGTTGGGGCCTCAGTTTCTTGTATGAAACCGCTTCTCGTGGGTTCAGGTGCATAAACTCTGTAGAGTTACAGTCAATGTGCGTTGCCACATTCTTTTTGAAGGATACCCTCTGAGTTGTGCTCTTCGGTGAGTAGTTTTGTTTTTTCTCTCCTCTTCTATTCTAAAATGTTTTGAACTCTGGCCTTTGAGCTGTGGTCGAGTGTGGAGATTACACCGGAATTAAAATAAACCCTCATTCGGGATAACGGAGATCTCTGCGGGTAAGATATTAAAATTGAAATGTTTTGAAATAAAACTTTTTGCATCTTTAAAAGTAAAATGTTTTGAACCTGCATTTAGTACTTGAGCCAGTTTTCATCCTTGAAACTGTCCCATGCATGCATACATTGTTGTTATATTGTTAGGTAGTGCGCAGTTTGCTGAGTATTCGCGTACTTACGGCTTTTCACGTCCGTCTTTTTCAAAGGTCAACTAGAAGATTGTTCTCACCTGCTTTTCAGCTTTGGTTCAAGGTTCGCTCCTATACTCGAGTTGCCTGTGGAGGAAGAGGTTCGTCTTGATGTTTGCTCCTGCTCGATGTTTCTGCTGCTGTTTCAGTTTTTGATTCTCACTAGTCTTGTTTCGCCTTGTCAAGTTCAGTAAGTTTTATGGATAATCTCATTGATTTAATTTATCTTATCCTTATTTACTTATTTTGTTATGGTTTCTTGATTGCTCATTTGTGATGAATGTGCGGTTGTGTCTTTGTCTTGGAAATTGGCAATTCCAACTTGGTCTTGGGCACTCCCAACTCGTTGGTTTAGATTTGGCATCAAGAATATCAACACTTAGTTGTTTTACCTATTTGCCGTTAATAGCCGAAGCTCTCAAAGCATGAATCGGCTTTTCTTCACTTAAATTCGGATCTGAACTTTTACCCTTATGGCCATCTTTTTTGACACAATAAACTTGTCGAACCACCTTTCTCTTCTTTTGATCTATTGACCGATTTTTTTTATCAAAATGGTCTCTCGTGTATGGTTGTCTTCTAGTGGTTTGACTTCTTGCATTTATATTTTGCCTAGGATAGAATTAAGGCTGCATCCATAAACCACGCCACTCCCATGATGAATAAGGATAAAAACCTACAGTAGATGACGCATGTGACATCGGCGTAAAAGGAAGATATAGAGCATCTGAAAAAACTTTTTTCCTTTGCCGATTCCAACCCTCATATTGTCTTGAAATTTATCTCTGTCAACCTTCTCCAAATTGGTTCTCAAATTTTTGTTCTTGCGAGAACCAAAATAAACTTGAGACTCCGTTTTTTCGGCTTTGCTAAATTTGGCAGATTTGAGATTAATCACCTATGAGCAAGCTCAAAAACTTTATGTTGCCCCCCAGTGCACGATGGATCCTTTACAATCTTGGTAAAATCATGACCTTTAATAATATTATCATGTATCTCATCGGCAACTGCACTCTCTCTATCGGAGGGCTTTAACTTATTTTTACTAAGAGTCAATTCGTTGTTTTTAGATGAATCGGCCTGTGGCCGATTTGACAAGCTCTTGCTATCGAGATCATTCTTATGTGTTTTCCCAAAAGCCAATCGTCCTCCATCAATGGCCGATTGAACCTTTTGACGGAACATATTGCAATTTTTAGTACTATGCTCAAAAGAATTATGCCACTTGCAATATGCTCGCTTTCCTACGCCTTGTGGTGATAAAATAACTTTGTGATCTATGAGCCTAATAAAACTATTCTCAAGCGGGCTATCAAATAAATCATCACACAAAATCAAATCAAAAGTGTACTTTGTCTTCTTTAGCCGATTCTTTTGAGGAGACGGCTTTAAGACTAAGCAAACGAATGGTTCAGATTTTTCATCTATCCATTCTGCTACGCATTTACTTGTGTCGCTTTTACCGAATGCTTTAGAATCTTTTACTGTACTAGCATCGGCTTTTGCAACATCGGTTAATCTTGATTTTGCTCTTTTAAGACTCGAATGACCACAAGTAAACCATTTGGATAATAACTTAGGCAATGATGAGGTTGAAACTTTGAATGCTAGAACATTGTTGTTATCGGCCTTTCTAATTTTTACAATGCATGGACCGACACTATGTGAAGACTCTTTGTTGCTAACAAGTAAATTACCCTTTTCAATCGATCTATTAGCATTATTTTCTATGGCAGTTCTAACTGATGCATCAATTAAAAACTCACGATCTGATTGGGAATTAGGCAAAGTACTTGTAAACCGTACCTTATCAAACATGTTAGAGAAGCGTGGAACCATGATATAGATCTCCAAAGATTGGAAGCTTCGATTCATGAAACCGGTAGTTTCGACTTTTCCATAGCTGCTGGAGATCACCAAACTGTGGTACGACAGCACCTCTGGCTTTTTTTTGCCTTTGTCTCAATGCTCCTATTGATGCTCTTTATTAACCGAACTTTGTTCGGTTAGGGAATAATCACTTGATGAACATATAAACTTTTTGGAAAATCAAACACAGCCACCTTTTTACATTTGACATTCTTATGCGCAGCTGTGTTTACTTCCTCGGTTTCACTTGTAGCCGATGGGTCAGTAACAATCGGCTTTTTATCTAAACGGCTTTTGATCCAAGCGGCGGAACTCTTTGTAAAAGTCTCACCTATTCTCTCACTGATTTTTGAAGCTAATTCTTGGATCGATGTAGGACTCAATGCCGAATTTTCATTCATCCGGCTATGATTATTATATGTGTCTATAGCTGAATTATTGGACGAGGCATATGTAAATGCATTATGTGGGGATATACAAATGCTCGCTGAATTTTTGTTAATTCGGCTACAATTTTCAACAACGTAAGGAGACGAATTATGGTTATGAGGATTCGAGTATGGAGATGAATTCGTAGATGCAACCTCCACTTTAATATGCGAAGTACCATATGGCACTTGAGAATAACCTGATGAAAGATGTGAACTAGTATGGCCATATGCGTAATGTACCGGCACATATATGATGCTATTATTGATGAGGCAATCGGTGCCGATGCATTGAAAGAAGAAATACTATATTGAGCATTCATATTAGTATGTGGTGTTTCATAAAACCTACCCGAACCCATTATATTGGTCCGACCATGATAACTAGGAAGGGGATCCTAGTTCGTCTACGCTGCCGAGTTCTGAAGCTGTGAGGAGCCTACCACTGATCAGGTGAGGTATCTCGATCTCATGTGGAGAGTCATAGCTCTACACCACACTAACATATCACCGTCAACCCACGGGTAAGCAACCAGCCTCAGCAAGCTTTAAGATCAAGCCTCTGCCTATACAGGGTAACGTGATGTGCATGATTGTCGACTAAGTGTACAAAGCTCAAAGGACTCGGTCCTTAATTGCCAGGGCATGCTATCTCTTCAACCTCAACTCCAACAACCAACAACCAAAAAGCTCTCCGCCAAAGTTGAAGCCTCTGGTGTACCCGCGATAGGTACGCCAACAGGGACTTCTCAAGTGTCCCTTAGCATCTCATACACCTTCCTGCCTCACCTAATGAGTTTGTATAGAGTTATTTGTAAAACACATATTTGAAGCACAGTTCAAAAGCATTTAACACAAATTCCATTTTTATAATGATAAGATGTGAAGTAGTAAATAAATGCAACTAAACATGGCTAAACATTAAAGTAACAGTACTAAAGCAGTCCTCGGGCTCATAATATGTGGAACGGTAAATATGTATGGCTTAAGAATGTTGCAAACATCTTTTAAAACAATTGACATGCAAATTAAGGTTGCAAACAAAATATGCAGTTTGAAATGCTGGGTACAAAAGTGGTTAAGGAGCACGGCTTCCCTTGTAAGTCGAGATCCCATCCGAAATCTAGGTCGTGCAGAGAAGTCTTCAAGAACTCAGCAACACCTCCAACTGGACAAACCGCACGAAAAATAGGTGAGACACTAAAAAGGGACAACAAAACAATTACTAGAAACGGCTCTATGAATGGAAACACGAATCAAACAAAAACTGACTATAAGACAAGGTCTCCCGGGGAAAAGACATGGAATGGGCCGAACGCGTGAGATTCGAAGTACGAACATGGTAGACGGCACGCATCCAAGGCTCCGACCACACGTGAGCCCAAACAGAAAGGAACTGAAGCACGAACACAGTCACAATCACATGGCCACAAGCTAGGTCACAGCTGAACCGTGAATGCGAGTTCAAAGGCTTGGACACGGTGCCTGCCGTGTGACCGAAAGGATGGTCACCGGCTACACGACTAGAGGACAATTGGGGTTGGATACGGTCACGGCCGAACCCACAGGAAAAGGAAGCAAAGGGGGCAAAAGTGCTCACCAAACAAAGGAGCCAAGGTTGGAGCAAAGCTACAGAGACGAAGACCAAAGGTAAAGGCGGCATCGGAACTTGACATGACCGAACAACCTCAAACTTGGGCTCGGTCACAGCCGACTCAGCGTGACCTTGGCCTGAAGGAGGAACAATCTCTGCACATAACGATAAACCTAGACTTTAGTAACAACTCGCAGGCATGAGTTGTGTACTTTGCCAAGCAAACAAAAAGGTGCAAGAACAAGGGAACAGAGCTCACCACCGCAGGGTCCAACGAGGAGCTGATGGTGTCAAGGGCACGGAAAGCTCTCCAACGAAACGATCAATGAGCTAACCGCAGGAACAAGGACGTGGACAGTTGAACCTGCACTCAGTGGTGGCTCAAAGCAAAACCGACCAAAGAAGGAAAGAGACGAACAAGACAGCATTCACATAGCGAAACAAAATGAGAAACTGAACAGAAAAATGGAGATGCTCCCGAGACTTGAGCAAGGGCCGAAGGGAAACTGCGGGAGCACGAGTCAAAGTGAAGACATCGCAGTTCAGATCCTGGAAACCCGAACATGAAGGAGGGCAGTGATCCACCGATCTGAAACAAATGCCTACCAAGGCTTATTTCCTACACAACAAACCAATAAGACACAGAAAAATGAAGACGGAACACAGTCTCACCAAGGAAACGGCAGTGGTGGTGACAGAATGGCGATGGTGGCAGCTCCACCTCAACGATGCACCATTTGCCTGTCAACCAAGACGTGTTCACGCTTCGCGATTGGGTCCTCTTGGCACGAATAGGGTTCAAGGATCAACCAACGGAACAACGACCACGAGAACAAGAGGAATGAAAGAAGCTCATCGGAGGTGGCGAAGCCAAAACAAGGATGACAAGTACGGCAACGAGGACGCAGCTCGAGATGAAGCCGAAGACGCTTGATGGAGACAACGCGACCGGCTCAGGACACGAGCATGAACAAGGGCGAAGGCCAAGGAGGCGGTTTGCAGAACCAAACAGCACCAAACTCGGACATGGATCAATGAATATGGACGACGCAAAGAAGAGAATAGAGACGAAGGAAGCTCATCGAAAGACAGCCGAGCACACGGGGAGAACAAGCGTCGATGTGGACCCTAACACCCTACAAGGTGTTCTGGCCACATCTCGAGTGCTCATTCCCGCTTCGACCTTGTGCTCGCTGAACAATGAAGAACGGCCAAAGATAGGAACGACGCGTGATTAGAGAACGATGAAGATGGGGCTGCCACGCGACGAGTCGGGAAAGCAAACAACCGACACAGATCAAGGTCGACAAGGTGACCAACAGCACACCGACGAGATGAGCGGAGTCAAGGATGAGCAGCACACAGACAAAGCCGGACAGAGACATAAGGATGAGGTCGGCGCCGACGAGGATGAAAACGGACGAGGTCGCGCGGACAGGAACGGCAAGGATACGACCGACAACAAGGACGGGGCCTCGCAGCACTAGAACAGCTGCGATAAGGAGGAACCGATGTCGAGCGGAGACAGGTCAACGACGATGCACGATGAGGATGACGTGCTCCCGCACAGGGTCGAGGGAGAGAACGAAGACACCCCACTACCTCGCGGACTAATGACTACACAACTTTCTCCCGCTACCGAAACCAATGACACCACGACACAGCGCTCTAACATATCACAGCTACGGCTAAGCACCATCAGAAACGCCGGAAGAGGGATATCAAGGAGCTCACCACAGGCTTGGACGAAGAGGCTGACTAGGGCTCGAAGAAGCAGCCAGGGCAGAGGTCGACGAAGGGCAGGGATGACGCAGAGGACGATGACGGTCGAGGACGGGTGCACGACGGCATGGGCGCGAGGACGATGAGCTTAGACAAGACGGCCAGGGCCGAGGAGGGCGCGACGAAATGATTTATAATTCTGCAAAGTTTCTAATTTTTTTTGCATGTTAAGTATTTTTTTTAATTAAAAATAAAGTAAGAACATATCAACTATCACATCAGTGAAAATCACCACGTCACTAGGCTTGGACCCTGTGCTAGCTCGACTCGGCTTGGTTTGATTTGAGCAAGCTCGTGGAAAAATGAGGTACCTTGATTTGACATGAAAAATAAAACGAGCTAAAATTTCATGTTGACTTTTTTCATGCAAGCTCAAGTTAGCATTTTTAGCTTGCGAGCTCAACATATAAAACATAATTAGAAATCACTTCAAATATTGGTAAAAAAGTTTTAAATTGTAGATATGTTTAATATTGAGATAACATCTAAGGAAAAAATAGAAAAGATTAAGATGATAATTAAACCATAATATGCTTCAACTTTTCAAAAAGATATCACTTTATTATTTTTTTGTCGCCACAAATTTTGAAAATAGAACAAATTTGTTGTGGTAGAGGATCCACTGAGCTGAGACACGTTCCCCCGGCCACGGCTACAGCTAAAGGTAATCTTTCCCTTTGGAAAGATAAACTTCTTTTCGGCTTCACCCTCAATCGATCTTCTGCCTGTCTTATATAGACAGCAGAGCTAAACAAACCCTAAATCGACTAAAACATACTCTAAACAACCTTATTTTTTAACTGACAAACCCTAAAAAATTTAATTTATAATCTAACAAACCTTAACTAATTGGTTGTTGCTATTGGGGAGAGTGTTGTGGCGTCCTCAATACATCCCAACACTACTCTCTAATTAAGCCTTTTACAAATCGGCTTGAGAACTTAATCCTAACCAATGACGGCCGAAATCTAGAGAACAAAAGGAGGTTGTCTCCTACCCAATGAAACCCATTCAGGCCAGGGCTGTAAACATCTGAGAAGTTAGCTGCCAGCCCACAGAATGTCCCCAGCAGTGTTTATAGAGGCTGGCCTAGTCCGTAAGTCAGTACTGAGCGCTCACTGAACAAAAACGATGATTGCCTAGCCATGAGAGAATCAGGAGATCTGCTGCAGTGTGACATCGCCTATGTGGGAAGAACTGCAGGCGCAGATGACGCTAAAGTCTTGATGGGGATCCAAAATCGATCTGCACAGATCGGCTTTGATGGTTGGAGAGACGTCTGGGACGGTGATGGTGCTGATTATTGGAGACGACACCATAGCCACAATGATTTTTGTCTTCGTGTGTAATACTGACCCCTCCATGTCGACTGATGATGGCACTGCATGTGGCAGCGCGATCTGGTCTATCTCTGTCGCTGTAATGCGATGTTCATGTCTGTGCTCACCCTGTGCGAAACTCGCCTCTCGACAGATGTTCTCCGTCATGGCGATGAGGAGAGATTTGAAGATGTTGTGGTGGTAGCCATAGATCGATGGCACCGACCATTGAGGCGATGTGTCAATGCTCTGAATACCAATTATTGTGGTAGAGGATCCACCCGACTGAGACACGTTCTCGGCCATGGCTACAGTTGAAGGTAATCTTCTCCTCGTAGAAAGATCAACTTCTTTTCTGCTTAACCCTCAATAGATGTCCTCCCTGCCTTATATAGACAGCAGGGTTAAACAAACCATAAATCAACTAAAACAAACCCTAAACAACTTAATCTTTAACTAACAAACCTTAAATAGCCTAATATTTAAGCTAATAAATCCTAACTAACTGGCTGTCGTTATTGGGCAGGATTTTTGTGGCGTCCACAATGCGCCACAACAAAATTGAACATCATCCTAGGTGCATTGTTGCTAAAAATGCAAAAAACAAATCTTTAATATACATTCACACTATCATTATTGTGAGAAGATGTACTTTCTCAGGATAGTAATGAGAATATAATTTCAAACCTAACTATCACGCGAGCAGCTTGCAGACTAGCTCAGCTCGGTTTATAATCTAAATGATCTGAAATATGAATTTGGCTTGTTTGAAAATCTATCGAACCGAATGGAGTCGAGCAGAGTTAAGAGCGAACTGAGTTGACTTGTGAATTTCGAGCTTAACATCTAGGCCTACACATCACCACCACGTTAGCTGCTACATCAATGAAACCGCTGTCTAAATCACCCGAGAAGAAAAAACGAACTGTTTTGAAAATTGAGAGAGACTAAGTACCTAATTTGAGGTAAATAAGACTTTTTCCATCCAATTCACCGAGTATTGGTTTCTGTATATTCGTTGGAGATTGATTGCGAATATGCTCACAAGTCACAAGTTATGCTTCTTGACAGGTTGGTCCCGACTTCAGTGACTCACCCGCGCATCTAAATGAGCACATTCACATGCAAGCTTCTCCACGGCCAAGATTGTCCATGGTGTCCAAGGCAAAATGAGATTTTTCAATTTTTACCGTCAAATATGTTAGCCTTTCGATTTTTTTTACTCAATTTGTAAGCCTTTTAATCTTTACCACAAAATACATTTTTCACTTCAAAACATACAATTTCTTTGAAATTTTAACATTTTTATTGGTTTATATTATGTTATTATATTGTGTAATAATGCATTATAATGTGTAAAATTTTATTATTATTCGATTTATCATTAGTGGAATTTAAATCATGATTAATAATTTTACACATTTGAACAAATTTTTTTGAATAAGATGAATGGTTAAAGTTAATGTTAAAAGTCAACGGTGTTAATAATTTAAAACCGGACAGAGTATACTATTAGCATCACTTAAGCTTAAAATTTATTTATTTTAACATAATATAAAACAGTAAAAATAATTAAAATTTTGAAAAAAAATAGTATGTTTTAAAGTAAAAAATATATTTAGTGGTAAAAATTAAAAAACTTACGAATTAAGTGATAAGAATTAAAATGCTAACATATTTAGTGCTAAGAATTGAAAAGTCTCCGGCAAACTGCACCCAAAAAAAACCCAAGTCTCTAGCAAACTGCACCCAGAAAAAATCCACATTTTCTTCCTCTTTCTCGCCATGGCGGCGCTGGTCGCCGGCGAGGCGGCGGCCGCCACCATCCTCACCGCCGCGCCCGTGAAGCTGAGCTCATCTGACCACGCGATCACAATCCGGTGGTCAGGCCTCCCGGACCCGGACGGCCTGTTATGAACATTTGATTAGCTGTTAGAAGTCCATACGTAAGGTGAAATTCAAGCGTCAGGTTCTCTTATTTGCATCTCTTTGTGTTTTTAAAAGCTTTTGGTCATATATTCTCTGACTTCTTGATTTTAAGCAATTGAACTATATTAGTAGGCTGGTAGTGACTCTGGAGGATGGAACGAGACATACAGCTTTGTTTCACGTGATAGTGAAGCCAATGAGACTGTAGCCTTCCTCTTTGGTGACTTGGGAACTCATGTACCTTATATCACTGATGAGCGCGCACAAGCTGAGAGCTTATCGACTGTAAAGTGGATTCTCCGTGATATTCAGGCCCTTGGAGATAAACCTACCTTTATTTCACAGATTGGAGACATCAGCCATGCCAGAGGTTATTCTTGGGTATGGGTTCATTTCTTAAGCCAGATTGAGCCTATTTTAACGACCGAGTTTTTCTTACCTTTCGATAAGTTTCGATCTTCTGTAATTTTATCAATGTTAAAAAATTAGCAAACACGATATCACAAGGGATCAATTAAGAAATCATAACAGAAGTAATAATCAAGAAACAAGAATAAAAAATAGCAAGTCAAAGTAAATTTATTAGAATAAAATCCTCTAAAGAGATCTATCGGCACGCAGGCCGGAAACATCTCAGAGCAGAACGATCTCTATCGAGAAAACCATAGAATGCAACAGCGAAAACATCGTCATAGCAGCAGTGACAAACCTCCTCCACACAGGCGAGCTCGAGCGTAGAAGTGGACTTCACAGCCCGTCAGACACGTAGTCAAAGTTAAAGCTGTGCGAATCCTCTGAAAACAACAAATTAGAAAGCCGTGAGTATAAATATTCAGCAAACCACAGACTACCTATCAACAATATATGCATGTAAATAGTTTCAAAGGTAAAAGCTGACTCAAGTGCTAAATGCAAGTTTAAAATATTTTATTTTATTTTAAACATACAAGAAAGTGCTATTTTAAAACTGTCAAATTTTAGTATCTTGCCCGCAAGGAACTTCATTATCCTGTACGGGAGTTCATTTTAAATGCCAGTGTAACTTTCACACCCGGCCACAGCTCAAAGACCGGAGTCTAAAACATTTTGAAATAGAAGAGAAGAGAAAAAAGGACGTGGCAATGCGCATTAACTGTAACTCTGCAGAGTTTATGCACATGAACCCACGAAAAGTGCCATCGAAAACTACCGTCGTTGTTCTGACAAACACACAAGACCCGTCCACAAGCTTTAACTGACGTCATCCGTCCTTCAGGATAGAGATCTAAGTGTCTACGCAATTAGATTCTAGAGCTGTGAAGAGCTTGCCACTAATCAAGTAGGGTATATCGATCTCATGTGAAGAGTTGTAGCTCTACAACACCACTAATCCATAGGTAAATAACTAATTTCGATAAGCTTTAAAATCAAGCTATTGTCCATATATGGTAATGTGGCGTACATGATTATCAACTGAGTGTACAAGGTTCGAAGGACTCGATTCTTAATTGCTAGAGCATACACTCTCTCCAACCTCAATGACAACAACTAACAAGTCTCACGGAAAGATGTTAACCCGAATCTTTCTATTGTACGGAGTACGCTCACAGAGACTTTTCAAAAGTCTTCCAGCTCCTCATACTCCAATCTGCTTCTGCTAAATAGTTATGTATAGATTTTTGTAAAACTCACATATTTAAATCATAGTTCAAAATTATTTAACATAAATTCTATTTGTATAGTAATATGTGTGAGATAAAAAAAATATGACTAAACATGGCTAAACATAGAAATAAAATAATTATTTTAAAGCACTTTTAAAGCTCATATTTGTGGAACAGTAAATGGACACGGCTTAAAAATACTGCTAGCATATTTTAAAATATTTAGCATATAAATTAGGGTTGCAAATAAAATATGCAGTTTAAAATGTTGGGTTAAAAAATAATCAAAGAATGCGCGGCTTACGTGGTAGCTCGGAATCGTAGTCGGGATTCATGTCTTCAAACTTTGCACGTTTACGATACTCTTTCTCGAGATCACTAGCTAATCGCAACACGAACAAAAGATCAGACACTAATTATACGATAATTAAATCAAAATAACTAAATTTAAATTAAATTAATAAAATAATAGTACTCAAAACGTTTTCCAAAAACTTGTGCAGGACACACGATCAGACAAAATTAACGGAATCATTTGAGAATAATCGGAGACTTAAAAGGAGTTCTCCGAAATCTTAGAAGATTTAGACCCGGAAAACTAAGACTAATCGCAAAAATAATTTACACAGATCAATCTGCTCATCTATTTAATCACTACACTAGCAACGATTACCATAATCTAAAAATATGAGGGGATTAGATCTGCTCACCACCGAAAAAATGCAGAGGAAATCGGAGATGCACTGAACACACACAAAATCAAAAACCGGGGCAGAGTTTTACCCAGCGGATCAGAGGGAAAACCGGCTTCGGACCAGGATGACGCTGCGCGCGGCGAGGAGACGGCTTGCGCTGTGACGACGTGGACCGAGGCTGGCGATGGACCGGTGACGCGGTTGGACCGGCGGGGATAGCGACGCGCGCAGGCGACTGGATGACGGGGCTTCGCACCAACGGGGCAAACGGCGCGCGGGACGAAGCAGCCGACGGACCGGTGGATCGGGTGACGCAGCGACGGGGCCTCTGCTGGCTTCGGACCGCTGGACCGTCCGGCGTCACGGCCTCGGAGCAGGCGCTGGACCGGCGGGTCGGAGGCAGAAGCAGGTACCGCGCCGGCAGGGTGGCGCGCGACGCGGGGCTGAGACTTCGGACCGGAGGACGATGCGGCGCTCCCGAGGCGAGGACGAGGACCAGGCGCGGCGACGGGGAAAGCTCGCGGCGACGATGAAAATCACAACTGCCCTGGAACTTGGAGATGGGGAAAGGAATGGGGCACGGGAAAAGAGACAACAGGAAACGGGGTATTTATAGAAGATAATAAGGACAAGAGTTAGGGGTTAATTAGGGATTAATTAAAAAAATCGAGAGATAAATAAAAACTGAGGAAAATTTAAACGGAGGAAATTTTGAATTGAAATAGAACAAAATTTGAGAAATTTTGACACTTTATTAATTTGAAAATTTCAAGATGTTACACCTATTGCTGCCAATACTCCATACCATGTCTGCATAGGAAATCAAGAGTATGATTGGCCGTCACAACCTTGGAAACCATGGTGGGCTGCTGGTATCTATGGAACAGATGGTGGGGGTGAATGTGGAATACCATACAGCGTCAAGTTCAGAATGCCTGGCAATTATATTCTACCAACTGGTAATGGAGGTCCAGAGTCCAGACACAATAAATCTTTATTACTCCTTTGATTCAGGAGTTGTGCATTTTGTCTACATGTCAACTGAGACAAATTTTGTTCAGGGCAGTGACCAGTACAACTTCTTAAGGAAGATCTTGAGAAGGTGAACCGAACTAGGACTCCTTTAATTATTTTTCAGGGCCATCGCCCCATGTACACCCCAAGCGAGGAATCAAGAGATGCTGCTTTAAAACAACAGATGCTCCAGCATTTGGAACCACTATTGTTGACATACAATGTGACTGTTGCACTCTGGGGACATGTCCATAGGTATGAAAGCTTCTGCCCCATCAAGAATTTGAAGTGTCTCAAGTCTCAACACATCATCAAGTTTCCAATACCCTGGCGCCCCTGTGCATGTTGTGATTGGGATGGGTGGTCAAGATTGGCAATCTATACGGCAACCGAGGCCTGATCACCCTGATGTTCCGTGGTGGTGAGTTTGGATACACAAGACTTGAAGCAACTAGGGAGAAGCTAACACTGACATATGTTGGGAACCATGATGGGCATGTTAAAACTTTTCTCAGATCGGCTAGGATCCAGATTAGAGAACCGGGGTGAGGGTCGAGAGAGTGATGTGGTGTTTATATGTTCGGATCTAATCATCGGAGTCAAGGATGACGAGGTGATCATCCATCCTCTATGATGCAGTCCTCTGTGCAAGGTCCAATTCGACCGTTGGGCTCAATTGATCTAACATTCTTCGCTTGATCTCAACTCGTACTTTTATCTTTAAATACTTTAATTTTACTCATTTTATTACAGATTAATGCATACAATTGTTTCATCGTCACGGTCAATCATCGATAGATTCAACAGCTATAATACACTTCTCTGTTTTAAAATAGTTACTATACTTTTGGGCTATCTTTTAGTTCAGAAATCATATGTTTTCCCTTAAATTCACGTCGGCAATATGTTCCATGAATACTTTAGGTGGTGAGCCTTTAGTAAGTAGATCCGCTAACATCTTTACAGTACTTATATGCTCAAGACTTATGATTTGATCTCGAACTTTATTTTTCACAACATAATATTTTATGTCAATGTGTTTGGCAGCACCAGTTGACTTATTGTTGTGTGCATACGTTACTGCGGGTTCATTATCGCAGTACAACTTAAGTGGTCCATGGATGTCGTCAACCACTTTTAAACTGGGTATGAACTTATTAAGCCAGTTCACCTGCCCCGTAGCCTCATAACATGCTACAAACTCGGTATACATTGTGGACGATGTAGTGACGGTTTGCTTTGAGCTTTTCCACAAAATAGCTCCTCCAGCGAGAGTAAACACATATCCGAATATTGATTTTCTATCATCTCCCGTCTAATCAGAATTTTGTACCCCACTATATAGAGTGAATCTGATCTTCTGTACTTTTTGTTGCTTGTAAATAACATAAGACTTTTTTTACCAATTTTCAATGTTCTATTTCAGAATTGCTCTGAAATCTGCCAGATAACCCAGTAACAAATGCTAAGCCAGGGCATGTACACACTTGAGCATACTATAAGTTTTCAACGGCTGAAGCATATAGAACCGATTTCATTTGATCGATCTCATACTAGTTTCTGAGGCATTGAAAATTTCTATATTTGTCATCTTTGTTATAGGTGCAGGTGATGGACTATATTTATGCATAACATATTTCTTTAAGATTTTCTCTATGTATGCCTTTTGTGACAGTTCTAATACCCCTTTGTTTTTATCTCAGTGAAATTCGATCTCTAAAATGAACGAAGCTTCACCAAGATCTTTTATATCAAAGTTTGAGGACAAAATCTTTCTTTGTCTCTAGTAGCAGACTGATGTCACTACTAGCCAGTAGGATATCATCCACATACAGGATTAGAAAAATAAATTTTCCATCTATAAACTTTGAGTAAACATAGTTGTCCTCTATATTTTTTTTAAACTCAAATTTTCTTATTGTACTGTCAAACTTTAAGTACCACTGTCTTGAAGCTTGCTTTAACCCATAAATCGATTTTTTTAGGTGGCATTCCATTTTTTCATTTCCTTCCACGACAAAACCTTTCGGTTATGCTATGAAAACATTTTTCTTCAAATCTCCATTCAGAAATGCTGTCTTTACATCTATTTAATGCAACTTTAAATTATAATGAGCCACTGGTGCCATTATGATTCTGAAGAAATTTTTACATAAAATTAGAGAAAATGTCTCATTATAATCAATTTCTTCTCTTTGCATAAAGTTTTTTGCCACGAATCGTGCTTTATATCTTTTTATATTCCTTTGAGAGTCGAGTTTTGTCTTGTAGACCCATTTGCAGCCTACTGTTTTAGCTCCTTTAGAAATTACTTCTAAGTTTCAGACTTTATTAGCCTTCATGAACTTCATTTTTTTTCCATATCCTCAAGCTATTTTGAAGAATTTTCACTTCTCATGGCTTCTTCAAATGAGGTAGGATCATCCTCCATTTGAAATTTCTCTGTTTAATAAATTTTATAGTCATCAGGAATAGCTGATCTTTTTACTTTTTGAGACCTCTTCGAAGCCTCTTCATTTTGTACATTTTCTGTTGAAGGCTGTTGTTGCTTCCTCTCATCTGTGACAACGGGTTCTATGGGATCCTGAGAAACAGGCTCTTCATTCTCATTTATTATTGACACAGAAGAAACAATAACAGGTGCTTGCACTACAATGTTCTGCACTGTCGGTGCAGCGACAGCCGGTAGTGAGAAGAATGGCTCTTGAATCATCAGAGTAGACGCGTACGCTCGCTTCTCTTCAAGATCAATCTCTCGAACTACCATGTTTCCTTTCATCATCTCATCCTCTAAGAAGACAGCATGTCTCATTTCTATAAACTTTGTATATCTATCTGGACAGTAAAAATGAAAACTTTTTGACTTTTCAGGATAGCTAATAAAATGGTAACTTACTATTTTGAGATCAAGCTTACCAATGTTTAGGTTAAATAGTTTAGCCTCAGCTGGGCTCCCCCACACTCGCAATTTAGCCTCAGCTAGGCTCCCCTACACTCGCAAGTGGTTTAATGAGGGAACTCTTCCTGTCCACAATTCGTACGGTGTTTTCGGCACCGATTTACTAGGTACTCTATTGAGACTATGAATGACGCCTCCATCCACAAACTCAATGGCAGTGTAAAATAGCTCATCATGCTTCGCACCATATCCATCAGAGTACGGTTACGTCTTTTCAACTACTCTATTTTGCTGAGATTCGCTCGGTGTAGAATACTGGTCCACTATTCTATTTTTCTGTAGAAACCTTGCAAAAAGTCTAGGAACTTGTCTATACAGGGTATGCCGACCATAGTACTCCCCTCCACGATCGGATCGGACTATCTTAATATTTAAGTCGTGTTGGTTTTCAACTTCAGCCTTAAATATCTTAAATTTATCCAATGTTTTATTTCTTTCTTTGATTGGATAAATATAGCCGTATCGAGAGTAATCATCTGTGAATGTTATAAACGAGTCATAACCATCTACACTTTTCACAGAAAATAGACCACAAATATCTGTGTGAATAATTTGTAGAACTCCTGTGCTTCTTTTTGCATTTTTCTTAATTTTCTTTACATATTTTCTTTTGATGCATTCTCTGCATTGTTCTAAGTCTGAGAACTCCAGTGGAGGAAGAATATGATTCTTAACTAGTCTTTTTATTCTCTCTCTCGAAATATGGCCTAAACGATAGTGCCATAATTTTAACGACGCATCTAGAGTTCTTTTTTGTTTTATGTTTACACTGGTAGACAAGGATTCATTTACTTTTTCGCACGCAACGTTCCCATTATCGCATACGACATTCATATCATCATGTAGTGATAACAAATAAAGCTTATTTTGTAAGATGGTAAGACTAACATATTCTTTATTAAACATTATTTCACACTTGCTATTTTCAAGATGACAATCATAGCCATCATTATTCAAACATGACACACTAGTCAAATTCCTCTGTAAAGAGGGTACATAGAGAACATATCTAAGTATAAGAGTTAAGCCATCAGATAGCTCTAATGAAATATCACCAACGGCTTCAACTTCTGCTTAGACTCCATTTGCAACTTTAATGCATCTTTCTCTTCTTTGCGTAGTCCTCGTCGAACAGAATCTCTGCAATGAATTAGCAACATGAACAGTTGCTCCTGAGTCAATCCACCAAGTAGATTTTGAATATTGCACATATAGGGATTCATTTATGAAAGTAATAATGTTCTCACCTTTCTTTGCTATGATCATCTTTAAGTAATCAGGACGGTTCTTCTTATAATGTTCTGTCTTTTTGCAGTGAAGACACTGGTCCTTGTCTACTGCAAATTTGTTCTGTTGAGGCTGATGGACAGAGGCTTTTCCCTTGTTCTTTGAGGAGTGACTGTTAAAATTCTTTCTTTTGTTGTTTTTCACATAGTTGATAGAACCAACATGTGAAGCTTTAATTCTGTCCTCCTCTTGCACACACATAGCTATGCACTTTTCCAAGTCCTATGTCTCGGGTTGCATGTTGTAGTTGACAACGAAAGTGTCAAACTCTTTTGGCAAGGAAGCAAAAATCAGATGGATAAGAAGCGCATCTTTGAGACCCAGATCCATTGATTTGAGCTTGGATGCCATGTTGCTCATTCTCAATATGTGCTCTCTTATACCACCGTTACCATCAGAGTACCTTTCTGTCATAAGCTGCTTAATCACTTGTATAGCATATGTCTTTGAAGAGTCAGTAAATTGACTCTTTATTCTTTCAAGGTACTCTGTGACAGTGTCACACTTTGAGATTGAGCCCCCAATTGCAGGCTCAATTGTGTTCTTTATTACAGCCATACACTTCTTGTTGGCTGTGATCCATTTTTTATGCTCAAGGTTATAGAACATCTTTAACAGAGCATAGTCCCTCTGTCTAGTCTGTCAAGCAGCATCAGCCTTATTTTCTTTTCTCACTGGCTCCTCAAACTCAATGAGACATATTGTGATGAGGACCCAGTCCATCTCAGTTAAGATAAACACTAGGTTTATCTTTTTCTTCTATTCTCTATAGTTGTCACCTTTGAGAGTGGGGATCTCTTTGATACAACTCATCAAGTTGTATCCGCCTGAAAATAAATTAAATAAAGTGAGAACATAATAACAATAAAATTATATGCCTTATTTTCAACGTTGGTAAAAAATATGACATACAATTTTGTCTTATACATTAAATCTACATCACCGTTGGGCAGAAATATAAATAATGCATAAAATCATCAATTAAAAAATTATAATACAGTTATTATCAACGTTGGTCAGAAAATAATAATATCATAATTATCTGAAATTTATTACTATTTTTCCAAAATTAAATTCTCTCGTTGGTTCGAATTTAATAATGAAAATAATATTCTTTAAGTACGCAGCGGAAAATAAAATTTTCTAATTTTCAAAAGCATTTACTTTATTTTTCTATTCTGTCAAAAATATCTCGTTGGTTCAATTTTTGACAGATTTAATTAAGCCAAAATTAGCAAAATTATCTATTAAAAATGCCACTGAAAAAAGAAAAATCTCAAAATTGGGCTTTTTCTCTCCTTTGGCGCACTGAAAATAGTGGCGCACGCGGCCCATCGGCGCGCCCCAACTGCACCTCCCTTCCTTTTTTTTTTGTTTATTTTCCTTTTCTTTTCTCTTGCGGCCCACAGACCGCGCCGGCCCACATTGGCCTTTCGGCCTGGCCTAACTCGTGCTCGCGGCGGGTGGCGAATGCGGCCAAGGCAACCTGGGTCTAGGCCGACTTTTCGTGTGCCCGCCTGGGCCTATTTTGGCCCGTTCGACCGCGTGGCGCCAACTGCCGTTGGATCCAGATCCAACGGTGCCCGCGGTTTTCGATATAAAACCCCGCTCGCATCGCTGCCCGAAACCCTAGCTCCCATTCTCTCTCCACCCGCCTCCGTTTCATTCGCG
>BCLG01001782.1:41547-55217 GCA_001602295.1 Zoysia matrella
CAATTTGGCGTGCCATTTTCATATCAACTGGATTAATCCAACCACAATCTATATCTCATATGCTTGGCAATTGGCTAGCAAATTTTAGTAAAAAAGATTAAAAAAATGATTATGGTTGGAACCTCGGCTTTATGTTGGGCAATATGGAGATGCTATAATGATTTTATCTTTGAAAATTGCAGATTTTCTTCCTTTATGGAGGTAATTTTTAGAGGAACATACTGGATGTGCTTTTAGGCGTTACTTCAGCATGATGACAGAGCTATAGAGTCATTTAAGACAGTAGAAATCTAGAAACTGCAGCACTTGAGTTAATTATTTGCATCTCGTGGATTGAGATTTAATAATAGACTTTGTTAGACTTAATTAATATTTTTCCTCCATTCATTCCTCAACTATAATGCTGATTTTTGTAAGGATTAAACGCTGTATGCAAAAATGCAGAGGCGGGAATGTAATTCCGTTGTCTAAAATATGTCAACTCCGAATTGAACAACCAGAGTTCTTATCGTGTAATAACTTTAATAAAGGATACATCATCAGGCACAACAAAAAAAAATATATCAAGGATAAGAAATCTCTGATGGAGACTGTTGACCCCCATCAAGGATGGCTTCTCTAGTTCGGATAACAAATCTCTGATGGAGACTGTTGACCCCCCATCAAGGATGGCTTCTCTAGTTGAATTTAAAAGTAGAGTAGTTGAGTAAGCAAGCTAGAGGGCAAGATGGATTGACCAAAAATAATTTACAATAAAAGCATCTTTACATCATCAACTGGAATGATATATTAGCTAGTGTGGGTTGATGTATTCATTTTTTTAATGAAATGTACTACTATATGACCAATACCTGGCAAGTAGCATTAGTCTTGTTTCATACGCCATCTCAAAAAAATTGTGCTTCAGGTTGGCCCGTGAAGCACGGTCCGTTTGGTCTATAGTTTTGTTTTATTATCCCCTCATGGTGATTAATGCTCTTCAAAATCCGAGTATCATCACGTGCCTACTTGCTCTGAGCATTGACAGATTTCAATACAACAGCGTACTCCTCCCAGAAACGGCCATCATATGTAGTAGTTGATTCGGACACGGAATTGTACTCTTCATCTGTCATTTCCTTTTTATGTGTTTATTTAAGAAATAGAAGTACATTGAAAAATCTGAGAAAAAACATATTTTATGAGTTTATTTAGGGTTGTATTTACAATAGAATATACTCCCTCTAGTTTTAAATTATTGACACCGTTGACTTCTAAAATTAACTTTCATCATTTGTTTTATTCAAAAATTTTGTTTCAATGTGTAAAATTATTAATTGTGGTTTAAATTTCACTAATGATAAATCATATCAACAAAATTTTACACATTCGAAGAAATTTTTTGAACTAGACGAAGGATAAAAATTGATGTTGGAAGTTAACCGTGTCAATATTTTAAAACCAAAAAGAGTAGCTTTTTTTTTGAGAGGGCATTAGGATATAGCTTTGTGCATTATTTTTTCCGCTATTTTATTGCCCACGGGCCGTTAAGGATGAGCATTGACGTCCAACTGAGCTACTACCTCCGTCCTCAAATTCTTACACTTTTGAGTTTTAAACATCATGTTTGACTCTTTGTCTTATTAAAAATAATTCACAAATATAAAAACAAATTAGTCATGTTTACATCATCTCTTATGATAAATCTAATCACAACAAAATAAATAATATTTTTACAAATTTTTTGAATAAGATAAAGAGTCAAACATGAAATGTAAAAGTCATAAGTGATAAGAACTTAGGGACCGAGGTAGTATGTTTTATAGGCTAGTCCAAAGCACGGAAAATTTGGCGTAGCCCAAGCATGCCATGGTCTATGGACCATGATTGCGCCAGCAAGGGGGCAGCCTAACAGGCAGCACGGGCACAACCTGATCAATATTTATTAAATATATAAATTAATTGATATATAAATTAAATTACTAATGTGCTGTAAGGTGGGTGCTTTAAATCTCACTTTTGTCACCTATTTTGTAGCATTACTCAATGTAAGTGCATCTAGGATCCCTTATGTATTTTGGGATGAATTATGATAAATAATGAAAGCATTTGATGGTTCTTTGTGAGTATGCAGGGATAAATTATGTTGAAGATTATTACCCCAAAAAGAAGAGAAAGACGTTGGTTCATTGAGTCGTAAGAACACCGTACTATCAAGAGAGGTTCAGCATATTCTGTTTTTGAAAATGGTTAAGTGCTCAATTTCCATCCTCTTATTCAAAATCTTTTCAATCTGGTTACTGTCTCCGAACTTATCCGATCCTGCGGACTTATCCGCTAACGGATATGTCCGCCCAAGTGCCGGACTCCAGAGATCTGTCACTCCGACAGATTCGGACTAGTCCTCTCCTCCGGGCTAGTCCGGTAATAAACTTGTCCGTTAAGGTTTGCGGACTCCAGAGAAGGAGCACCCCGTGTCATCCGGACTTGTCTGCCAGCGGACTTGTCCGTTGGACAGGCGAACTCCAGAATAGGTGCACCGAGGCCTGATCGAACTTGTCTGCTTGGCCGGACTAGTTCGCTAGCGGACTTGTCCGAGCCATCTGCGGACTCCAGAAAGATGACTTTGTTACCGTTGAACTCGACCTCCGGACTTGTTCGGACCTGCGGACTAGTCCGCTCCAGATATTTTTGGAAGGTCATCCTTAATTGATCTATATAATCCCCTTCCCCCCACGTATTAGGGTTACCAAAATCATAAACTCTCATTCGAATTGCGCCATGAAACCTTCTGAGATCCACCTCTCCTCCTCCACGGGTCCTCCATTGAAGCCCTTAGGGGTTTTGGTTGAAGGAATAGGAGATTGTGAGTCCTCTTTGTTCTCGTTTGTTTTTGAGCACTTGATCTTTTCATTGCAGGATTTGCAGGACTTGTTACTCTTAGAGATTCATCTCCTAGACGGTTAGGTGTCGCCCGGAATCTATCAACATCATTGTGGTGAGATCCGAGAAGTTTATATCACCCTCTCTCAAATTAGTGAAAAACTAAGTTGATCTTTGTGGTCACTTGGAGAGAGGTTAGGGGCTGAGTGCAACCCGGTTTTTTGTGGACTCCTCAATGGAGACGTAGGCTTCTGTGTGGAGCCGAATTTCGATCAAAAATACATGCGTCTCTTGTCCCCTTGCATTTTTCATTTCAGGTCTGTTTTTTGCTACAACTAACGGACTAATCTGGACTTCCGGACTTGTCCGTAGCGGACAAGTCCGACATACCGGACTAGTCCGCACCCTCTGATCTGATAAATTTGTTTTAAGTGTAGATTTTTCAAGTCGTTGCCTATTCACCCCCACTTCTAGGCAACTTTCACTCAAAATATTTGTGCTAATGCTACGATCTAATATGTCAATGTATACCTGCTATTCTTCACCTAGGTGAAGAATAACTTATTCTTCACCCGGACTCAATTAATCAGCTAATGACCAAGTCAACTGACCAAAATTGACCGGCGCGCTTCCGTGCCCCTCCCGCACGCGTCTGCGACCCATGCCTCTCAACTGACCAACTTTTTTTCAAAAACTTATCTTCAGTATTTTTTTGTTACGAGCGCGTCACTAATTTCTCAACTCCGAGAGTAATTTTCCTTCTTCAGTATTTTTTCGATGCCCCTACCGTCTCTGCTGCCGCCCTCTTCTGCCGCCAAGCTAAATTCTCAGAGAACGACGCTTCCGCCCCAACACCGCCCACCGCCGACGACCACCACCGCGGCCGGCACCACCCCTGACGCCTCACCGCCCCGCCCGCACGGTGCACTCCACTGTCAGACCGGCTTTCCTCTGTTTTTTATGTTAGATGGTGAAGAGGAGAAACTCTGGGGTACAAACCACGCAGTTAAGAGATCTTCGGTGATGATGACGGCCACGGTTGCGCCGCGAGCTCAACGGAACCCTAGAAATTAAATCACATTAAGGGGAAGAAATCAAAAAAATTTACTGAATAAGAAAAATTACTGTCGAAGTCAAGAATGATTATAAATAGATAAAGATGGACTGAATAGTAAGAATGATTATAAATTTGAAAAAAATTGTGAGGGCTATAATCGACAGACAAAATAAAGTGGAAGGATCAGTACCAACAATCTACGAATTCCACAAGTGAGGCATGCATTTGAGAAAAAGATAGCAACAATCTTCAATGATTAATTTGACATGACACCTGCGCCATTTCTGCATCCTGAAGGAATCATCATGCAGAAATACAGATTAAAACGCAACAGACTTTTGGTCTTTTGTCTACCTGCTTATTCCCTTCTATTTTAAATTATTGACATTGTTGATTTTTAATATTATCTTTAACTATTTGTTTTATTAAAAAAATTATTTTAATATGTAAAATTATTAATTATAATTTAAATTTTATTAATAATAAATTAAATTATAACAAAAGTTTATATTTTTTAAACAAATTTTTTAATAAAATGAATGACAAGGATGTCAATATTTTAAAACCGAGAGGTCCACGTCGCGGCCAGTAAGTCCGTGGAGCAGGCCATGATGCCGGCCTTGGCCAACATGCTGGCGAACCACGCCGACCTGCACCTCCACCCGCAGGTGGACCGACTTTGCGAGGACGGGACGGTTCTGTTCGCCGACGGCACCCGCGTCGCCGCCGACGCCGTCATCTACTGCACTGGGTACCGCTACTCGTTTCCGTTCCTGGACACCGGCGAGGGGATCACCGTCGACGACGACAACCGCGTCCGCCCTCTGTTCGAGCACACGTTCCCACCAATACTGGCACCGTCGCTCTCCTTCGTCGGCATCCAGAAGAAGGTCTTCGTGCCGTGGCTCTTCGAGGCGCAGGGGAGGTGGATCGCGCGCGTGCTGTCCGGCAGGAGCGAGCTGCCACCGGTCGACGAGATGCTGCGGGCGGTGGAGGAGTACTACCGCGCCAGGGAGGTCGCCGGCGTGCCGGCCAAGTGCGCCCACGAGATCGGCGGCGTCAACCCAAATGTACGTCGCACTCCTGAATTCCTGATTATTACCCAATTCAGTGCTGTCACATCGAGTCGACATGGTTATGCCTGTGTATTGTGTTGGATCAGGAGACGCATGAGTTCGTGGCCAAGTACACGGACCTCCCGCCCATGGACGAGTGGAAGAGAGACATCGCCGGGGCCATGCTCCGCGACATGAACGACGACCGCGAGACCTTCCGAGACCTCGACAACGACAGCGAGAGCGTTCGCGAGGGGGTGCAGAGATGGCTCTGCTTATCTGATGCGCCGCGCCAAGCTACTGCTTCTGCTGTAAATTGTGGTGGTGCTTCGGCACAACTGTAATGCGTACCATTGCTAGATCCATCCATGTCAACTCCAAATTGAGCCACCAGAGTTCTTACTGTGCAATAACTTTAATAAAGGATGCATCATCAGGCATAAGGTGAAAATATATATCAAGGATTACAAATCTCTGATAAAGACTGTCGACCCCCTTCAAGGATGGCTTCTCTAGTTCAATTTAAAATCAGAGTAGTTGGGTAAGCATGCTGGAAGGCGTGATGGATTTACCAAAAATAATCTCCAAGCATAAGCATCATTACATCATCAACGGGAAAAAATATAAGATAGTGTGGGCTGATGCATTCATTTTTTAAATATCATTATCTAAAATTTAGCTAACCCATCTTCACTAAATTAGGTACCTACATATAGCAATGCTTTAGGTCTATCTATACGTCAAAACGGAGAATAAATTAGGATGATGTGGTAGGTTTAAATTTTAAAAAATGATGAATTTAGATATTGTTGAAGATGAAAACTGTTTTAGATATCAGATCTGATTTAACAACGACCTAAACATGAATTTAGTTACAACAATTTTAGGTAGCTGTTGGAGTTACTCATAGTAGTACCCTCATGGTGATTAATGCTCTTCAGGAAATAATTTTAAGTAGTTGTTGGAGTTGTTCATAGTAGTCCCCTCATGGTGATTAATCCTCTTCAGGATCTAATTATCATCTAGGAAAGGCAATTTGAGTTCGGATTTTGGGTATCTGTCGGATTTTGCACCAAACGGGAGTGAGTGCGGGTTTATTTATTCACCTGTGGGTGGCAATCGCATCCGATCCGAAATAACATGGGTGCCAGTTGCATTTTTTCTCCCACCCGCGGGTGACCCGTCGGGCACTCAAATACTTTCTCGAGTTTGAACCTACACCTGTACTCTTTTCTATCATGCGGGTTTTTCTTTTGCCCAACTCGAATTCAACTTTTTTAAGTGAATTTTTGCTTCATTCAATACGAACCCGACCCGTTATCATCCTTATAATAATAGGAAAGCCGACATTCACACGAAACCCGACATCTTTTTTTTTAACTATGGTAGAAAATGCAAAATCAACGGGACCCGACGCCCGCCGAAACCCGACAGGTTCGGGTGAAGGTTATTTTTCACCCGCAGGTGCAGGTTCAGGTCTGAAATTACAGCTGCAACTTTTTTTTTTAATCAGACAGTTTTTTACAAAACCCCACTCGAATCCGACCCGTTGCTATCCCTGGTATCATCCCTTGGCTCCTTGCTCCGACCATGCATTGACAGATTTCAATATAACAATGTACTCCTCCCGGAAACGGCCATCAGAGTAGTTGATTCAGACATGGAATTGTACTCTTCATCTGCCATTCCTCTTTAGGTGTTTATTTAGTGCTGTATTTACAATATTTATGAGTTTATTTAAGGTTGTATTTACATTTAGTATATAGCTTTGTGCATTTTCACGCTGTTTTATTGCCCAGGAGCTGTTAAGGATGATGGCATGAGAAGTGATGTACAACTGAGCCAAATTTTATGGGCTGGTTCAAAGCACGAAAAATTTAGCATAGCCCAAGCATGCCACGGGCTTCGGACTGTGATTGAGCCACCGAGGGGGCAGCCCAACAGGCAGCACAGGCACTATAGATATCCAAACGGGTCGAGCTAATTGGGCTGGCCCGAAGCACAAAAAAATGGCCCAGCCCAAGCATCGCACAGCCCAAACCATTTTGTGCTCGAACCGGTCTGGCACGAGCTGCGGGCCGTGCTTGGGCCGAGTGTCCAGCCTAATGGGCGACACGGCATAGCTCATTTAGAATTTATTAATTTTAATTTTATTTTATATATAGCTAAATAATTTTATTTGTAATCAAATAAAATAGTGTAGTGTAATGGTAAGGTGGCTACTTCACCTCTCACTTTTTTTACTATATTTTACACCATTTAATATTGTATTTGACTAATTGAGTTGAAATTATAATTAGACCTGCGTGCTTAATGGGCCGGCTCAACGCGAATATTAAATTTTGAGCCGTGCCGTGGGTCTGCGCCTGAGCCCGTGGGCCAAGGTAGCATGACCCATTAGGCGCGGCGTGCCGGGCCGGCTCAAAACTAAATGGACCATGCCTTTTCAGGTTTGGGCCGGGCCGTGTCCGGGCAGCCCGTTTGAAGATCTATAACAAGCACAACCTGATCAATATTTATTATATATAAAATTAATTATATATAATTAACTAACGAACTTGTTGTGGTCTACTAAGTAAGCAGGTGCTTTAAATCCCACTTCTATTATATGTTCCCTCTGTTCCATAGGAGCTTATTTTTAAATTTTGTTGACTATAATTTTAATAAATTTAATTAATTTTAATAATATAAATTATATATATTATAAAAATATTTATTTTGATCAATTTAAAAGTACAAATACTAGATTTTTAAATTTAATCAAATATACAAAAATCATCGATTAAAGTGTCAGTAAACAAAAAATTGAAATAAACTTCTATTTGAACGAAGATAGTATTTTATAGCATTAAACACTAAATTATTCTAACTGAACCGTCTTGCTAGGTGGGTTGCCGTGCTGTGAGTCATTGCCTGAGGGGCTGACTGGATAGTCGCATGCGCATCGGCCTGGCGGGCCTCATGCAGGTAGAGGCGTGACGTTCAGTTGTCTTTCACGTTGAGCCTGTCCCATGCGGTGCAAAAAGCTGCTGATAGTCAGACTCGAGAGGAATGGATTCGACTTCTGTTTCTCTCCGGCCTGACCAGTCGCATGCAACTGGTATAAAATGATTAAAAAATATTTAGTGCGTGATTAGTATTATTTAAATAATATTTATATATTTAAAAAATATATAAATATTTGATTAACATAATAAAAATATTTGCATATATTTTGACACAGTAATTAATATTTTAATATTTATTTCATCTTTTTAAATTTTATATATTATATTCTCATACATTTAATCAAACATCATCTCATCTCACCGAATACCTGATTGTCGCATACACGTAAATTGACTCATTTGAACCTGGCTCACTAGTACGAGCCAGGCTGGACAGAGCTGGACAGTCGATCAGACCCTAAGACCCGTTTGGCCATCACCAGCCAGGAGGCATAGGAGGATGCCCAAGTTTTGACAGCGACCAATGCGTATGTGGCCCGGAGCTGGACAACGAGGTCGTCATGGAGGGTTTGCACTTGCAGCCCCAGCAGAGAATTGTGATCCTTTCAAGATCATAATAAAAAATTGAAAATTGAAATGAAAATTAGTTTAAAAAAATATTTGGATGCTAGAATGATATATAACATAAAATAATATGGAGTGCCAAAGATGCATTTAGTTTCCTGTTACAAAAGCAATCCACTAGTGTCAACTCCTGTGCCCTCCATGAAAACAACGGTCCACCAACTCGATAAGGTACAGGATTTGCATGTTGTGTTACCAAACGGAAGAAATGCAAGTCGTGCATTGATTTGATAACCTAAATAATAGATTTCAGAACATGATAGCAAGAAGCTCCTCTGATTAATTTAACATGTCACATGCCCCATCTTGATACGAATCATATAGTACTCTCATGCAACAGTACACGGCAGATTTTTGTTGGTATTTGTTTGCTTGTTTGCTAAAAATGGAAAGTTATTATGGTTGCTTGGTGGTAAAGCGCATGGAAGCGCTCACAGGCCGCGGCAAGAGCCGCATTTTTTAAAAAATAAATTGAAAAGCATAAGAGTCTCAGAATACTTTTTTTTTCTTTACTTAATCCCAAAATACTGTGTTGGAAAATGCAGTGCATGCAGATTTTGCTGATCTTTTGCTTAATACAGTGCTCAGTAGCTGATCAATTGGTGCCGGCTCAATCCAATTTCTGGCGGCAAAGATCAGCAGTACATACAAGTTGCTAAGGGTATAGTACATCTGATAGTGCTAGTTGCATTTCAAAGGGTATGGCCTTAGTTCTTTACGTATGGCAAAACAGAGCTACTGTATATTACTGTTTTTGGTGTATAAATCTTTGTATTTGTGCTATGTTCTCACCATCATTCCTATGCCAGTGCGAAATTCATGTACCATACCTAGTATAGTAAAGAGCATTTTAACGTACAACTTTCATAAAAATCATATAAAAAATTTATAAAAATCAATTTAATTTTAAAAGATAAACGAGTGTGTGAGGGTTCGGGAAGCGCTGTTGTTACCATTGGGGACCGACAATGTGAGCATTGGGAAATGTTGGTTGTTTTTGTGAGAATATAAATATTCAATTACATTTTTTTTTCGGAGAATATAAATATGAACTATTCGATTTATGTTTCTTTGCTTCCCAAACAACAGCGAGAAGGAGGCGATGGAGTCGAAGAAGGTGTGCGTCGTTGGAGCGGGCATGGCCGGGCTGACGGCGGCGCGCGAGCTGCGGCGCGAGGGCCACGCCGTGACGGTCATGGAGCAGTGCGACGACATTGGTGGGCAGTGGCTGTACGACCCGCGGACGGACGTCGGCGACCCGCTCGGCTCGGCGGCGCCGGTGAAGATGCACAGCAGCATGTACGAGTCCGTGCGGCTGCTCAGCCCGCGCGAGGTAATGGGTGTCTCGCACTTCCAGTTCGTGCCAAGGCACGGCGCCGCCGGCCGCGACGCGCGACGCTTCCCGGACCGCCGCGAGGTGTACTGCTACCTCAAGGACTTCTGCGACGCGTTCCATCTCATGGACGTGATCCGGCTCAACACCAAGGTCGTGCGCGTCGCCATGGCGCCGCAGAGTGAAGGTGGCGGTCGGCAACCATCGCAATTGAGATGGCTGGTGAGGTCTGTCCGCGTTGTGCCGGACAGTGGCGAGGTGGTGGCCGCCGAAGAGGAGGTGTTCGACGCAGTCGTCGTGGCCCACGGCCACTACTCGCAGCCGAAATTGCCAACAATTGCCGGTACTCTGTCGTCATTAGCTTAATTAATTCAATTCAATCGCTGCTCGTCTGCTCGATCGGCCTTGATTCTTGGCGACAGGCATGCGCGAATGGAGGCGGCGGCAGCTGCACAGCCACTCGTACCGGGTTCCGGAGACGTTCCGCGGCGAGGTGGTGGTGCTTGTCGGCTGCGGGGACAACGACATGGACATCGCGCTGGACCTCTGCGGCGTTGCCAAGGAGGTCCACGTCGCGGCCGGTAAGTCCGTGGAGCAGGCCATGACGCCGGCCTTGGCCAACATGCTGGCGAACCACGCCGACCTGCGCCTCCACCCGCAGGTGGAACATCTGTGTGACGACGGGACGGTTATGTCGGCACTCGCGTTGCCGCCGATGCCGTCATCTACTGCACCGGGTACCGGTACTCGTTCCCGTTCCTGGATACCGGCGGGGCGGTCACCGTCGACGATGACAACCGCGTGGGCACGCTGTTCGAGCACACCTACCCGCCGGCACTGGCGCCGTCGCTCTCTTTCGTCGGCATCCAGATGAAGCTATTTGTGCCGTGGTTCTTCGAGGCGCAGGGGAGGTGGATCGCGCGCATGCTGTCCGGCAGGAGCACGCTGCCGCTGGTCGAAGAGATGCTGCTTGAGGTTGAGGAGTACTACCGTGCCAGGGAGGCCGCCGGCGTGCCGGCCAAGTACGCCCACGACATCAGCGGCGTCAACCCAAGAGTACGTCGTGCTCTTGATTGGATCACTCCTAGTTCATTGCTGTCACATTGACATGGTTACGACTTGTTGGATCAGGAGACGTATGAATTCGTGGCGAAGTACACGGACCTCCCGCCTGTGGACGAGAGGAAGGTAGAACTCATCCGGGCTATCCTCCGCGACATGAACGACGACCGCGAGACCTTCCGAGACGTAGACAACGACAGCGAGAGCGTTCGCGAGGGGCTGCAGAGATGGCTCTGCTTATCTGATGCTCCACACCAAGCTGCTGTTCCTGCGGTCAATGGTGGTGGTGCTTCTGCACAAGTGTAATGCGTACCATTGCTAGATCCATCCATGTCAAGTCCGAATGAACCACCAGAGTTCTCAGGTGAACTTTTATCGCAGAACGTACGAATATGGCTTCAGGATTTCAGTACATCTCCAATTACTACTTGTATGCAATAACTTTAATAAAGGATAAATATCAGGCACAATATGAGAATGTCAAAGAGTTCGGACTAAACTATTGATTGGCCAAAGAATAGCATTATACACTGTTACATTTGGAAAGGCTATACATAATTCGTAACTTCAGTAAGAATATACAGCCATCAGATATAGCATGCGTCTGACGCGCCTCCAATCTGATACCGATTATCGACACCCATACAAGGATAACCCTTTGCTGTTGGATGGGTCAGAAGAGCGGCTCCAAACGTGACTGCTTCATCAGGTTTCAGCTTTGTGTTCAGCTCCTTACCATCAAAGTAGTCCCTGACGATCTGTTGAATCTTGGGGATCATGGTGCTGCCGCCGATAAGAACGACCTCATCGACCATCCCCTTGTCCAGTCCAGCATATGCCAAGACCTTGTCAATCATCGGGACGACGTTGAGGAACAGATCATTGTTCAGCTCCTCAAACTTGGCCCGTGTCAGCGTCTCCGACAAATCCACGCCATCGACGAGGGATTCAATGTTGAGTTCAGCAAGCTCTTGGCCGCTCAGTTTCTTCTTGGCGTCCTCACAAGCCGCCCTCAGCTTCCCGAGAGCGGCGCCGTCTTTGGTAACATCTTTTCCATGCTTCTCCTTGATCAATCTGACGAAGTAGTCCATGGTCCGCCGATCAAAATCCTCTCCTCCAAAGTTGGGATCGAAGTCCCCTCCCAGGAAATCGAACACGTTGTCTTCGAACGTGAGGACGCTCGCTTCGGCCGTGCCCCCGCCGACGTGCAGGACGAGGACGCTGCCCCGGTCGCGCAGCTTCCTGTGCAGGCCGTAGGCGACGGCGGCGGCGATGGGCTCGTCGAGGATCCTCATGGGCCGCATGCCGGTGCAGAAGGCGGCGTAGTCCACCGCATCCCTCTCCGCGTAGCCGCCGTACTGCATTGGGAGCGTGAAGACGGCGTGTCGGATCTTGCGGCCGAGGTACGCCTCCGCCGTCTCCTTGAGCTTGGCGACCACCTTGGCTACCATGTGCTCGATGCTCACTTGCCTGACCACGCTGCCGCCGTTGGTCTTCACCTCGATGTGAGGTCGGATGTCCTTCTCCACAACCTTGTACGGCAGTTTCTCCAGGACTCTCTGAGCGTACCCGCCGGCGTACGACATCTGCAACCTGCAATACATAGCAGATTATATTAGATTAACAGATCGGAGCAAAAGAAATACTAGAAGGATAACTATATATCAGTTACTTCTCCACAATGATTGTTACCTTTTGCCAAATAGGCGCTTGAATCCGGTGACTGCAGCTTCAGGGTTGACGGCGGCGTGGTTCTGGGCGTCCTCGCCGACGAGGAGGGTGCCGTCATCGGAGACGGCCACCCAGGAAGGGATACAGGCCTGGAACATGGTCTCCGATTCGCCGGGCACGTAGCCGGCGACGCAGGAGTTGGTGTTGCCCAGGTCGACGGCGATCGCCCTGCCGAGCGGGTACACCGACATGCCCGGAAGCCATGGCTGGTCCCAGAGCGCGCTGGCCTTACCGGAGAAGAGTAACCCTGTCGCTGCTACTGCAACGAACAGCCACCACACAAAAGCCCTAACGCGTTCTCCTGGAGCCATGGAAATCGCATCAACAAACAACATGCAAGCCGTGCCGAATCGCCGATGAAGATGATGGCCCCTGGCTATATATAAGGGTTCATCCCTCCTTTCCGGCCGTCGCAGATGTTTTTTTTTTTTTCAAAAGTGGGTAAAAACATGAGAGGTATTGGATAATAAACAAATAAATAAATAAAATTAAAAAATAACCAAAATAATGTGTTACAAGCGACTTGCCAATTCAAGGTTGACTCAGATTTTATAGATCTCTTAGTCATATTTTCAGAACAATACAAATATATGTGCGGACCATTACTTTTGTGATGAAGATAGAATAATTTGTAAACTGAAGATAGAATAATTAGTTGCTAGCTAACTACAATCTTTCATATTTCTTGATCATAACGTATAAATAAAATCAAATGCATGTAACAAAAATATTATTCTTTTATAGCTAGAATGGATATTTATTCAAGTTGGCAATTTTTTGAGTATTATACTCCCTCTGTTCTTTAAATTGATGTGGACTTCTTCATTCAAATTTAACCATTCATCTTATTCAATTTTTTAATAAATTTTGTATAATTTGTTACAATTTAATTTATCGTTAAAGTTAGTTGAGTCACAACTTAAAATTTTACACATTCGAACAAATTTTTTAAATAAAACAAATGTCAAAGTTGAATGTAAGAAGTCACAGCAACATCA
>BCLG01001782.1:61058-74106 GCA_001602295.1 Zoysia matrella
GAACCAACTTTTCCTATATACTTAAAACTCAAATGCGTATCCTTTTTATGTACTTTTTCCATTAGCGAGGTTATCTTTTTGCTCTATAGATAATTTTACCCTCAAAGTGACATCTTTTTTACCCTAAAATTAAACAAAATAAATAAGAATTATCATTTTTCTTGATTAGTAATTAATTAATTAATCAAGAGTAATTTTTCTGATATCTTTGTCTTTAAGTCCGGTGATTATGGTGGGGTATTCTGGTTATTTGAACAAATACGACACCGTTAAGTTTAACGGAGCTGATGTGGCTAACGAAAAAGGGCTTAAAAGGGATTGAGTTTTAAAATATGGGTATATACGGGATTGAGACTTTGTTGGGGACAAATAAGGGATAAGGGAAATAAAGGATTTACTCAGTATATATACGGCACCACTAATGTACTACTCCAGCATTATTAGCCATTTTCATGAAATAGTCATGTAATGAACATGATGATACATAGTTGTTCTCCGGAAAAGAAAACATGATTGCTAGGTAGGTGGCGAGTTTGTTTTGCATGTTTATTTGTGATCAATTATAAAGCCAGGGGAGTGATGAGGGCTCCCGGAATCCGAAATGCCACTGTGCGATTCAAGATTGTTTCAGAAAATAAACCCAAGCCAAGTACAAATGAAACAAATATTTTGGATGGAGCTGCTCATTGTTCTGACGGTTGCTCTAAGCTACATGCATGGATTCTGTGCTGGCACGGACGTATGCTCTCCTTCAAACTTATTTGGTACTGTAGTCAACCTTGTGCTTCATGACCTTTTTCACTGTTTCTTTTCCTGTCTTTTACTTATAGTTGCTTCTGAATTCTTTCCTGCAAATCTCTGCCGTGTTCTTCCTACGGACATAGTATGCATTAATTTGCTGTTGGTTTATTTTCACTCGTAACATCGCATCATCTGACCTGATCATGAATTCATAAGACTAAATAGTAAAAAGCTTGGGTGTGTGGCAGGCACTGGTACCGGTTCGAAGAACAAAGATGGTGCCTTGGAATTCACCGTGTTGCACTGGAAGCATCCCTGCTTACCGCAGTTGGATTCCTCGTCGGGGACGCAGGTCGTCCATCCAGCGGCAGAGGCGAGTCCTGTGGTCACAAGGAACGACATCCACAAAGGCAAGTTCTTGATGGTCATCGGCCTTGGCACCCCGGCCGTCTTCAACCTGGTGAGCATCGACACCGGCTCCACCCTCTCCTGGGTCCAGTGCCAACCCTGTCAAATTTCGTGCAAGGCGTTGGCGGGGGAGGCTGGACCTATCTTCAATCCTCGCAACTCCACGACGTACCAGCGCGTCTCGTGCTCGAGCCTAGACTGCGTCAGCATCCATGAATTCCTCGGCATCCCTTCCGGCTGCGTGGAGGAGACGGACACCTGCCTCTACAGCCTCCGGTACGGGTCCGGCCCGCTGGCGCAGTACTCCGTGGGCAAGCTAGGGAAGGACAGGCTCCGCCTCACTCTGGCAGCAGACGACGACTTCGTCTTCGGCTGCAGCGAGGACGTCAATTTCGAGGGCCGTGAAGCGGGCATCGTCGGCTTTGGGAACGACAGGTTCTCCTTCCTGAACCAGGTAGCAGCAGCTCGGCAGACGAGCGCCTTCTCCTACTGCTTTCCTCGTGACCATAACGCCAGGGGGTTCCTGTCCATTGGTCCGTACGCCAGGGCCGCCGGCCTAGAGTTCACCAACCTGGTGTTCGGATATGGCCGTGATGGGAGAACATTCGTGTACTCGCTTCAGCAGCTTGACATGATGGTGGACGGGCGGCGCCTCGACGTCGATCCGTGGGTGTACACAAGTCAGATGATGATCGTCGACTCCGGAACTGACCTCACATTCCTCTTAGCTCCGGTGTTCGACGCTCTCGACAAGGTGGTGACGGCGGCAATGGCGACGAAAGGGTACGCTCGGTACCGGCTGATCAGTAATGAAATCTGCTATGGGTTAACCAGCGGCACCACTGACGACGACACCGGGGACTGGAGCGACCTTCCGACGGTGGAGATGAGGTTCACGGGGAGGGCCGCCCTGAAGCTGCCACCTCAGAATCTGTTTGACCAACGCTTGGTGGACTCGGAGCGTCTGCTCTGCCTGCCTTTTAGGTCCAGAGATGATGGTGTCAATGGCGTTCAGATCCTGGGGAACAAGGTAGCAAGGTCCTTCAGGCTTGTCTTCGACCTCCAGGCCAGGATGATCGGGTTTCAACCTAACGCTTGCTGACACATTAATCTTGCTCTTCAATGCACCCGATCCCTGAATGCCCTGGGAAGCTTTGGTGTGATGGCTGTAGGTAGGGGTGTAAGGTCTTGTTTGAACCTTTCTTAAAAACTGGTTTATAGATGTAGTTTCTTTAAACTAGACTATGAGAAAAAAAATTAAGCGATGGTGCTTGAAAACTAGTTTATAGAAATTGGTTTCTAGTATTTTTTTTTCTTATCTAAGTAACATCCTTGTTTATCTTTTTTATTTTAAATATCTGAGTTTGTCGAAGGGTAGTACATTTTTTTTAAAGAAATCATAAGAATTTAGAATAGATGAGATTTTTGGTTTTTAAGAAACTGGAAAACTAGTTCTATAAACCGAGACAAAACTACCTTGCTTGGAGGACTTTCAGTTTCTAAAAACTGGTTTCTTACCAACTAGTTAGATAGAAAGAGTACCTAAGCGGCATGAGCCTGGCCACAAAGCTGGCGGGATGATGCGCGCCTATCCTTCTAACACCCACTAAGCTGCCCGCTTTAGGAATGCGGGTTAATGTTGTTAATCCTGTCGGTTCCGGCAGCGATGACATCAATTTATTGTCAACGGTTTGACTATGGGCTCCTTTGGCAGAACGGCAGCCGTGACATCCGTCCCAGTACATGAACGCAAGATGGCTTAAGAACAACTGCACTGGAGTGGTTTTCAAAAATATTCCCCACTCTCCAAAAGCTCGCGAAAATATCTTGGAGATCTACGAACGGCAGCCAAAATATTGCTCGCACTGCTCTACTACCACGTACGTAACCTAACCATAATCGTCAGTAATTAATTAATCAGTATCATCCGACGCGTGACGAGACGACGCTTCATCGCCTCTGCTCGATCGCTGCCGCTAGTACTGCTAGTGGCGGAGGCGGACGCCGAGGCGGTAGGAGAGGTATGCGTCGACGCAGGCGTACCTTACCTGCTTCTTCGACAGCGTCGCGGCGTGCCACTTGCTCACGCCGACCTTCCTCGACTTGGTGAGCCCGCGGAGTCCCAGGTGCCTGCCCGCCGTCGCCTCCATGGACGCGTTGCCCATTCCACTCGCGACGCGGAGCTCCATCGTTGACGCCACCTCCATCCCGTGGTGCGCGAGCAGCTTCTGGGCGTCCAGGCCGACGTTGTACCCGGCGAACGTCAATAGCCTGTCCGCCAGGAACCGGCGGAGCACCGCGGGGACGCGGCCGCCGGCCTGGGAGATCTGGAACACGAGGCACCGGCGGCCCACGCAGAGCTGCAGCGTGTCCGGGCGCTCGTCCGCGCTGGCGCGGAACTGCGGCGTCCACTGCACGCCCAGCCCGACGGTCGGGTGGCGGCGGTGGCTGAGGCGCCAGCACGTGGAGTGCCCCCACCGCCGCACCACGGACGGGCGCGCGGTCACCATCGTCTGGACCGGGGCGCCCGCCACGAGCACGGTGGTCTGCTTGGTGGCGACCATGGCGATGGAGGTTTTGTTTGCGTGCGCAGCGGCGAAGCCTGGT
Organism: Zoysia matrella; assembly: GCA_001602295.1. Taxonomy (NCBI): domain Eukaryota; kingdom Viridiplantae; phylum Streptophyta; class Magnoliopsida; order Poales; family Poaceae; genus Zoysia; species Zoysia matrella. The sequence goes on from BCLG01001782.1 coordinate 64,815, forward strand.
AGAAGAAGAGATCGAATTAAGCAATTGTGATGATAGAGAGAATCTGATCAACGAGGCCATGCCACGGAGGGAGTACATATTTATACGGGAGGAATGTGATGCTGGAAAAAATGTGCACGTTACAGGGGAGTACATGAATTCTGCATAAAGGGGTCTCATAAATCATAAAATGGCAGTAATATGCTTAAATATCTCACTTGTATCTCGAGAAACTTGCATGTCCATCAAGAGAATAACTAGGATATTGTGAGACCTCCCTTTCAGAAAAGAGCATCTATGTGTCACCTGTACTATTTTCTGAATTCGTAGCTGGTACGCACACTCAGAACAAAGTGATATTTATTACACGTACCTTACTACATCGCATTATTCAACCTACGAGATTCGACAAACAAGTCTAGAGTATAAGCATGATCCACACAGCGACTCAAAACAAACCATACACAAACCACAGGCAACTTCACGGTGGACGAGACTTCAACTCTTCATAGTCAGCATCTTCCTCGTCATCCTCGTCTTCTTAGCAACATAGTAACAACGAAAGGAGTGAGTATAAAGGTACTCAGCAAGTCTCAATAAAAAGTAGGTAAAAGATTTCGCCGTAGCGAAGCAAGGAAAGCTTGAGGGTTAAGTTTTCTGGAAAGCAAGTTTTCATGCCGGCTTCCTATCAGAAGAGAATTTAAAGAAGAGAGTAAAGCATTTGCTATTTCTTTAGTAGAGTAGACCTGGGGAAGGTTTTCACTCTTCTCTGCAATTCTCAAGTTTTATATTGGACGTAAGCACTCTCATGCCGGCCCTAGGCACACAGCCACGCAATTTCAAAACACGGGTAGCTACACCCACTCACGTATCAAGGCAATGAATAAAGTCTAATCGTAGGGCGCCCAAACAATAGCATGTCAATACCGTGACAACGGCTTATCTAAAAGGATTTTTAACTCTGTAGAGATTGTACACTGTATCCACAGGTTACGCTACTCCTGATTATTAGAGTTGCATAACACCTATCCCACATCTACGCAGTTTTTCACAGATTTCACCCAAGGTGCAAACAGAGGCAATCCCTCGGAGTTTTCCAAGCCGTCGATGACGCGTCGGTACATTTCCAGAGCCGGGTCGTGAATATTCACCGCATTCACGCCTTTTCCTGGTCCCCTCCAATCTCGAGTATTACCAAACCAGAGACTATATCCGTGGGCTTACGCTCCCATGACGCGAGCAATTACCGTCGAAAGTCAAGCAGCGAGTCATCTCACGCCCTTCTCCTTTTCCCTTGTGTCTTCACTACTGACCCCCCAGTGATTCGATGTGGAAAGAATACGTAGAGGGAATAGGTCCTGCCCAAAATGTACAGGTTCTGTGGTTGCACGTAAATTACCAAGTCGAGGGCTAACGAACCGGTCCTTATGTGGCAGGGGTGGCGGTCTCGTCCACGGCAGGTGGACCACAGCGAAGCCTACACACCTATCACCATCACCTCAGGTGAGCCCCACCTCACGGCCAGAAACATCCCCTCTTCACCTAGCACCAGTTGTTCTAATCCTATCCTTTTTATTGATACTCACACCACCAAACTCTTTTAACTTATTTTACAAATTAATGGTAAATGGTGTGGTGGTGTAGAGCACCGCAGATGAGGTCTTAAGCAGTTCTAGTAACAAGGTAGTATCCGTTCTGTAAAACTAACTAAGAACGGGATTCCTATAGTTATCAAGGACATGTCGGTAATGGTTTTCAAAGGAAATATCTATATTCATACAGCAAATTACTGACATAAATATAAATACCTAAGATCAAATAGGTATTAAACTACACAATGTTTAACACATTCTAAAGTAGGCTAGCATCGCTGTCTATAGGCGCGGTAAATAAAACATATGTTTAATGGGCTTAAGATGGGTTAGGACTTGCCTTCAGTTGCTTCTTCGAAATCTACTTCAGGCTCGGGTTCTTCAGGCTCTTCGGGTTTCTCCTCGTACTCGGGTTCCTCTTCGGCTACAAACAATAGTTACAATAAGACTACCAAAGAACAACTAAGAAACTAAGAAAAGAAACAATCACCAAATCTGTTTGGACACGGCAAAGTTACCGGCAATGTGCTATGACGAACTGCAGAAAAATCTGTTTGGACACGGGGTTCGGCCAGTGTCCATGCCCTCTGGGCACTCAGGTGTCCGAAATCGGGGATTTTCCCGTGGACCCGTGGGTTGTGGTGAAAGTTCGGGGTTTTCGTGGACACGTGAAAGTTCGGAGTTTTTGTGGAGTAGAAAGTTCGGGGTTTTCGTGGACACGTGAAAGTTCGGGGTTTTCATGGACACGGGAAAATTCGGGGTTTTCGTGGACACGTGAAAGTTTGGGGTTTTCGTGGAGTAGAAAGTTCAGGGTTTTCGTGGACACATGAAAGTTCGGGGTTTTCGTGGATACGGAAAAGTTCAAGGTTTTTGTGTACATGTGAAAGTTCGGGGTTTTCGTGGTCTGGGCCATGCCCGTGTCCGAAGTGACGGACACGGGGAAAGGACTGTGTCCTCAGCTCCTGGACACGGAGCAAGGACCGTGTCCAACGAGTTCGAGGTCGAGCACGCTCAAACCAAGGTTTTCACTAACCGTGTAACTCTGTGATGTGTACAGCGTGATCTAGGGTCTATTGGTCAAGGACCTAGACCGTGGGTATGATCTAGCCGATGTGGAACGGGCAGAACATGCATGGGGCATGCCGGCCGCGCTCCCGGCGTGCACCGGACACGCACCCAACTTGCCGACGCATTCTCGGAGGCTCCACTATGATTCCCATGCCGAGAACTTGTGTTCTGGACTCCCTGTGATCTAACCTAACTGGTGACGGGGTTGTGGTTTGCCAACAGTGGCTGCCGGAACCGAAACGCGACGTGTCAGAGCGTGCTCCGGACGCGATCTGGTCGCACTCTGGCACCTCTGGGTGCGCTCCAGTGCGGCGGTGCGCGCGGCTCGTTCTCGGCGACATAGGGTGGGAAATGGCATGCAGCTTCACCCACAGCTTCCTTGAGACTGTGAACACGTGGTGACGCGCACGGTTTTGCCAGAGATCGTGGCACAACGGCCGGCGACGTGGGAGCTGCGGCGCGCGGCGGGAGGGTCCAGGGTGCGGCTAGCCAGTGCGGCGCTTTCCTCCTTAGCTTGCTCGGGCAGCTCCCTAGGTGGCTAATGGTGCTACATACGCAAGGAATTGGAAAACCATTGTCGAGATTGGGAGTTCACCGGTGATGGCGTACGGTGGTCGGAGTTTGGGGAGGCGACGAAATTAGCGGCGGTAGAGAGGAAATCCAATGGGGGAGAGGGGGCTCTGACTCTCTCTGAGGTGGGGTGGAGCGTGGAAGACGCGCGGGCGGGGAAAAGAAGGGTTTTCTTTTAGACGGGCGGCGCTCGGCGGTGTGGTTCGGCACAGGCGTGGTGGGCGGCAGGTTTTGGCGGCTTCGGAACAATTGGCGGCTTCGTGTCCACGGCCCAGTTGTCTAGCTTCGTCGGGAGATCAGCGCACGGCCACCTCGGCACGTTGGCAGGTTGGCAAGCAGCGGGCGGCGGGCGGCTTCAATGGCGTCGCGACAAGGCCGCCGCTCAACCGAACGTCAACGACGTTGCTTTTCCTCCGGCTCCGGCGCGATGGCAAAGGTTGACGGCGACGTGCAGCGTCGTCGCTGCCTTCCTCTAGTGCGACTCACTAGCGCTACCAGGTGGGGCTGGCCTGCCCTGCCGGCCAACGCACGCGCGGCGAGCAGTGACAGGGGAGGAGCGCGGCTGGGCCAGAGGGAGAAAAAGTGGGATGCAGGCCGGGCCGGAGGAGAGAAAAAGGAGAGGAAGTGGGCCGGCCTGGGAAAGGAATTTTCGGCCCACTAGCAAATTTCGGATTTTTCCCTCCTTTTTCCTATTCTATGTGAATTCTAAATTGAATTTAGTGCTAAAGATTTTTGGGAAAAATCCAAACTCCAAATAAAATATCGAGACGAAAAGGAAAATCAATCACTGGTCAAACTCCAAAACTTAAGTTTCAAAATTTTGAATTTTACTAAGCTATTTCTAACTTTAGTTCCTTTTAAAGGAAAAAATTTTAAAAAAAATTGGCCTAAACTAGATTGTCAAAGAAAGAATTTTTTTTAAAACCCCCTTTTTACTTAACATGAAGTTTGGATGTGACAGATATTAAGAGCTGCACAAATTTTCCGCTTCTAAGGGTGTGATTGTTTTCCTGTTATCAGATTGGGTCTAGTTGGAAAACGCATAGGTTGTGATTGGTTGCCCAGCCCACCGGTGAGCCAGGTCCAGTGGGTGCAGCCTAGCTTGTGTATTTTGGTAGCCTGAAGTTGCCTCAGGGTCTAGCTAGATTGATGCAACTTTGCTCTCGCAGCCTGGCCTGAGAGAAACGTGGGCGTTGGTCTTCTCAACCGAGCCTGGCTCGCTTGATGCAGCTGAGGCCCACGTGGATGCAGTGCAAAGAACAAAAGTGTGCAATCAACCAATCACAAATACAAATCAGCCTGGTCCCCAGTTAAAAATGAAAACCAAACAGCACTGTCTGGACGCACACAGGTTGACCACGCATAGCCTGCCTCCACTTGGCAACTTGGCCCGAGGTATAGTCAGGGCTACCAATCACCCCATACTGGCTAGGTTGAAACAGGCTGTATGGATGCAGGTCGAGTAGGCACATTTGGTTACTTGCATTTGGCTTAGCCAGGTCCATCAGCTGCAAGTTTTATTTGATTGATTATCTGTACAGAGGTCTCAGTCTGGTTCGATGGATTGCAAACGCGGCCGTCTGATCTGGTTTAGTGGATACAAAAAAATTTCGACGTTTTCCAAGAGCTTGGCTCACTCCGTGCTGCGCGTGCTCCGACCGATGGAAAGCTTCGCTTGACGCGCGCTTCGACAGATGAAAATTTTCTGTTCACTATAGCCAACCAATCATCTTCTCTGCCTAGTGAGGTTGTATACATACTAGCAACCAAACAACACTATTTTATATGACTTTGGCCTGTCTTGTGTGAGTCTTAGATGAGTATTATGAGCCAGGCTGAGCTGGTCGAGTAAACCAAATGGACCCCAAATCAATTACAAATGTGCCGGTCCTTCGCGGCCAACCTCAGTCACGCAGACCTGACTAAAACGGGGCGAAACGCTCGGAAATCAACGGAAACCGGCGCAAGGTGACGACGACGGCAACGGTTTCCACTCTCTGTCCCGCGGTTACTGGCTTGCTCGGCAAACAAACATCGCGTTCCTCCCCACGTACCCGACAAAGGAACAAACTTGACCACCAAGAACACTGCAGGGTGCTGACGAGAACGGCTCACCGGTGATCCAATATGCAGGCGAGGCGGCGGACGAACTTGAAGACCCACCCACCCCAGAGAAAGAAAACCCTTGGGCGCCTAGAAACGGGAAACGATCAGCATTCAGGGCGGATGAACTCTGCATCAGACGGAGAATGATTCGGTCTACATAGGAGAAGAGGAAGGAAACTCACCGGCAGCTAGCTCTTGCGGCGAACAGAGCAGCAGCGGCGCCGCGCCGACTGCTGAGGACTTGGGGGGCGGCGAACTGGAGCGAGTGTTTACGGAGGAGAGGCAAAAGCCCGAGCTTCGAGGTGCGATCCTGGGTCGCTGCTCACCTACCAAAAGTACCAATCCGACGGTTCCAAAGGGCGAACTGGTTGGTTTCTCGACGCTCCTGTGCCGTTGAGAGGTTTCTTGGCGGAGGGATTGATGGGGAGATGCGGCCACGTGTCCAAGCCCTGGAGAAGCTTGCCAAGATGCGCGCCGGTGCAGCTGGTCTCCGTCCTGTTAGACGCGGCAGCCTTTGCCGGTCGCCGGTCGCCGGTCGGCGCCGCACAAGGCGACAAGGATGAAGGACCTCCGGTGCTGGTTGGGTGAGCTGGGCGACGGGCAGGGAAACAAATCCCATGCTGGGCTGGCTGGGCCGACGCAGTAGGCTGCCTGCTCCCTGGGCCCCTGGCCAGGCTCGGTTTCACGGTTACCGCTGCACACCATCCAATTCAACTTACTACTAGTATTTTGGAATTCCAACAAATTCAAACCTTGCACCGGTGAACTTTATTCTTTTCTAACGATTCAATTCAAATATACGCCGCCATGATCAGGACCAACGATTCGATTCAATTGTTTGGGGGCGCATTTCCGCTTTCTTTAACGAAAATCTGCTGGAACGGTTAAAAGCGGAACAAATGCCTCTTTTATCCGTACACAACCAACCTTATCGATTAAGCGACTGTCAGTGGTTCAGACAATATTCTTTGATATATGTTGCCTAGACTTGGACACACGCAAACTAAATGTTCCACGCAACGTCCGGAGTAGAATAAGTGAATCGTTGGTACACCACAGCAGATATTGCACTCTATGACAATATTCTATGCCACGTATATATGTGGGCCTTTCTGTGCTTACGCTGGCAACCCATTTAGCCGTCTCGTCGTCAACATAGTGATAGTGAATAGGAAATTGCCTTGTAGCCACTTTGGGCAAGGGCTGTTTGGTTTATATCCAATGTTAGTCATTCCAAAATTTGGTGTTACTGAATTGAGGGTAGCTTCAAATCATTGGTAGAACAAATTGATGGTAACGAGTAGAAAACTAGCATTTGGATGGTAGCCAAACCAATATTTGGTAATGTTACTTAGTATGACACGTGGGGTTTAAAAATTATTATATTTTTTTAACATCAAAATATAGTCAAGTAGGATCTTATTATTTTGTAGATTTAATTACAAGGAGTATAATGGTGAAAACAAATCATAAATTGTATATACGAGATATAGTTGTTTTAAGTGTTTTAATCTAAATAATTTCGAAAGTCATGCAACCAATCAAAAAACGCCAAATCAGTTGAACCAACTTTGGCCATCCGTTGGGAACGCGCGGGCGAGTGATTTTGGCGTCCCCCTTCCGGCCGGTGATGGCTGCAGAATTGTGCTGCCGTTACCAAATTTTATTTGGTATTCCAAATCAAGCAAACAACACGAGATTGGGTTGTATCAAATGCTTGAAACCAACCCATCTCTCAGACAGAGCCGCTACGACGCTTTGGGCAGAAGCTTATCAACACGGCCAAGATGCTAAGACTTTGGAGCCGCTCTATCATTTCAGTCACAAAGCTGAAGTTGCACATGGCAATGAATGTGGTGCTCTAATTAGACACTGCGCAAGAAAACAGAGAGCTCACAACTACAGAATACAACCTAAGAGCAAATCTCAAAAGGAAAATCATGGGCCATGCAGTGATTGAAAGAGCAAGAAAGAGACAGGCCTCAAGAGTCACAAAAATTGGCAACGCTAACACGAGATTCTTTCATCTCAATATGAACGCAAAGCGTCGGAAAAATCACATCCAAAGGCTCCAAAAGGAATCGGGTTGGGCAGTTCACCACGACGAGAAGGAGCTTCTAATCCTTGACCACTTCAGCGGGATTATGGGACCTCCGGAGCCTCGAAACGTCGATATCAACTGGCCCCTCCTTGGCATTGAACAGAGGGACCTCTCCTCTCTAGCGTCTCCTTTTAGGGAAGACGAGGGCGACGCCACTACCCATGGTGGTCTGCCCGTTCGATGCTATGCTTCAGATTCTAAGGACGATGACAGCGACGTCTTGGATGGGTTCGTGCACGTCAGGTTCGGTGCATTCACGGACGATGGCTCCGCGACCGATCTCGGAAATGGTGAAGAGGATGAGAACCCGGTGTTCACTGGCCAGGGAACTCTCAACGTGGACGACGATGAGTACGCGGAGACCGGCATTCTCACTGTTGACAACATCATCAAGGATGATGATGATGAGTTTGCCTGTGACGGGGTGGTCACTGCCAACGTCGACGAAGAGGATGGTGGTGGCTGTGGGTTCGAATCCTACTAGACAATGAAGCCGCGCTGGGCGACGGGGAGGATGCTCTTGGACAGGATGACTGGAACGATCAGGAGGGCTATGAGAGCGATGATCTGGAATACACCGACGAGACGCTGGAAGAGTTCTACTTGCTTTGATCTCTGGCACTGGTGATCGTGAGTAGGGGTGCTGGTTGCTGAAAATGTCTTGATACTTTACATTTGGCATTGAAGAATGTGTTTTATTGGTGACGTTTATTTCATGCCCTTATATTATTTATGCAATGCTATCAATAGATACTATCACTATGTTCAAGTCAACCTGCTTTAGTTCTTGTTCGGTTTGGAGGGAATGGAAATGAATTGGAGTAGAATGATGAGGATTGAATCTTAACAAGGCCCTGTTCGGCTTGATAGGGAATAGAGTAGAATTGGATTGGATTTATTTCACTACTCTCTATATGTAGATTAAATCTCTTTCATTCCACCTCAATCCCTTTCATTCCAACTTTAAATCAAACAAGGCTAATAGATTCATTCCCCTGTAATCCACTTGGATTGAGAAGAAACCGAACAAGGCTTTAGTGTTTCATCCAAATTATAAGTAATCGACTTGGGAGTTTCTCATATATGCATGGATCGCGTAATAAAAAAATATATATGCACCTTTTCGTCGATGCAAGCATTAAATATGTGATTAGATGCCCATGATTGTTAAACTGCTGAGATCGAAATCTATGGGATGTCAGATCATCAGCCTGTGAAGATGTGCTGTTGAATTCTACCATACTCTTCCAGATGTGGTGATCTGTTACACATGAGCGAACGTTGGGCATTATTCGTCAGAATTCATGTCTCTTTGTCTGGTGAACATTGAACACGATAGTTCACTTTTTACAGTATGTTTCGTAATTAATCTTCCTCAGTGTCATTTTACTCCCTTTGATTAACGATGTACGGAGTACGTGGTGGTTTGCGACGCATGCGTACATGGCGCACGATTCGGGTGTAGTGGAGGTAATGGGCAGCTGATTTAGGGCGTGTGCATGCAGCTTCAGTTAAAACGTGCTCACCGCTACATAATCCTCATCAGTGCCACCTGCTTGCTTTGTGAAAACCACAAGAGAAGGAAGAACGCCTCGCCATATGGTTAACCTCAGCAACACCACGATGCCCACACCTCACACCATTCCCATCGCCGGTATCCCCGTCCGAGCCACCGTGACCGCGCGCCCCGCCGTCGCTCGCCGGTGGGTGCAGGCCACACGGTGGCGCTGCGGCCATCGTCTCCGCTCCGGCGCCGGGCTCACGGTGGGCATGGGCGTGCAGTGGACGCCTTCGTTCCGCTCCGGCGCGGACGAGCGGCCTGGCACGCTGCAGCTCTGCGCGGGCCGGCGCTGCCTCGTGTTCCAGCTCGCGCAGG
>BCLG01001782.1:74116-93263 GCA_001602295.1 Zoysia matrella
CACGCCGACTGCCGGAAGCTGCGCGCGCACCACGGGCTCGACGTGGCGACGCCGCTGGAGCTCCGCGGCGGCGCGGGCGGCGTGGGTGGTAATGCGTCCATGGAGGAGATGGCGGCCAGGTTGCTCGGGATCCGCGGGGTGGAGAAGTCGAGGAAGGTTGGGATGAGCAAGTGGGACGTGGTGACGTTGTCGAAGAAGCAGGTGCGGTACGCGTGCGTCGACGCCTTCCTCTCCTGCCGTCTTGGCGTGCACATCCGTTGAGACGCCATGCGCGAGCAGTGAGGAGAGGATCACTGGGTTGTAGCTTGAATAATTATCTCGAATTCTCGAATTACTGGGTTGTAACTTGAATTACTTGAGCTTGAGAAAGTTTATTCTTCAGGATGAATTATTCAATACATTGATGATTATTTATTGGAGAAGTATAAAACCTCCACATATATATACTATAGAACACTGAACAGCACTCACGCATGATGTACCGTCTATATAATTCTCAATTCTACGTACTATCCATAGTAATCATCAGCCTGCTGGAACTGTGGGAACTTGACCATGTCGGTGCACGTTCCGGCCTCCTCCGTCGGGCGGCGCGGGCAGCGGACGGGGCTGTTGCCGTCTCGGTCGACGCACTGGTACACCTGGTACAGCTGCGCCTCCCCCTGGTCGTTCCGGTTGCACTCGACGCTGGGCGCCGACCCCGTCGCCTCCATCACGGCGCCACGGATCGTGCTCAGCTCGTACACCCTCTCGTTCTACGGCGCGATCCCGGCGTCGAGGAGGATGCGCGTGAGGTTGAAGCAGGGGCGCTGGTCCATGTTGGAGCAGGTCCCATGCTCTGTCCCCTCGTCGCTCTACAAGTCCGCGTCGGCCCTGTCGACGTCCTCGCACGACAGGGAGAACCAGTTGCCGTGCAGATCCCTCCTCAGGCCCCTGATCTGCCACGGGTTCAGAGAGTCCTTGCGGTTGCACAACGCCGGGGAGCACTCTAGCTGCCGTGATGGCAGGAGGCGTAGCTCGGCCGGAAGCCGATGATGGAGAAGTCCGCCGGCGGGTTGCCGTGGTCGATCGATCGGTCGGTTATAGTTGTTGAAACAGTCGTGCTCGATCACAGCCTTTTCGTTCGTTGCAAAGTGGATCGGACGGAGTTAAGTCATCACAAGAGTGCAGCAGGTCGTTCTTTGGTCCTTCCAGTTCAATTAATTTTGGAGACGAGAGTATATTTTGAGGAGTTTCTTTTTGTCGTTCGATCAGGCACAGGAATGATGAACCAAGCTTGCTAAACGGGCCTGAACTATTCCTGGGCCGTTCGTGGGCTTGATATGGTTGTCTGCGACCCAGGGAGACGCAGACAGTGTTGTCGGTGTCGGTGTGTTGTTGAGACTGAAATCGTTGGAGACGCTTCAGCTGTCACATCACTCCGTTTCCTTTTCCTTTTTCTACACCATGCTGAACTTGAGTAGCTGACTCACTAGACCACTCCACCTGCTGCTGGTGCCAGTGCGCCACCAAACTGCTTTCTCCCGTTCTTGTTTATACCACTAATAAAAATTTTGCAAGCTTCTCACGACATGCTGAAATCCTGCGTTCGGAGAGGACCTGACCAATGTCAAAATCGTCTTATTTGTTCAGCTAAAAAAAAAAAGATCGTCTAATTTATTGTTCGATAGGCGTCGGTGCATTGGAGTGGAGCAGGAGTGAGGCAAAGCGAGCAACAGCAGCAGCTAACGGTTCATCTCAGTCTCTCTGAGTACAGTACAGGTGCTGCTTACGGTACAGATCAGTGTGTGTGTCCAAGCAAGCAAGCACATGGCTGTCCACATGGTCACTTGCATCCGCATCTCATCGATCCTTGCATTACAGTGATCCAAACAAAAAGGGACATGGCAAATCTGATAACAGCAAGACAGAGCGATTAATCTAATAAAAAATCTTCACACTTGAAAATGTAATCTCATAAATATGTTGCGACCTTAGCAGCTACATAACCGACACAGACCTCCACTCGAAAAGAAAAAAAAAAAACAAAAAGGCCAAAAAAACTAATCATCAAGCAACCAAGAAGCCGGACCGCCGGAGGCCAGATCTGGAGAGCAACAAGCAGGGGGCCGGAACTCTTCCTAGAAGAGCATCCTGTTGAGGAGCAGGGCAGCGACGGCGGCAACGGCGGCGAAGGGCGTGGTGGCGCCCGCGAGGACGGACGGCGACGCGGCGTTGGACTTGGCCTTGGACTTGGCGGACTTGGACGGCTTCTCGTCGGAGGAATCGTCGTCAGACGAGTCATCGGAAGAAGACGAAGACGACGAGGAGGATTTGCCGCCACCGGAAGACGAGGAGGAGGTGCTCTTGGCGGTGACGTGCAGCTTCATCCCGGAGTAGCAGTACCCGTAGCTGCAGATGAAGTAGTAGTCCTTGGCCTCCTTGAGCTGGAACGCGTAGCTGTGGCCCTTGCTGTAGCTGCTCAGCGCGTTCGCCTTGTCGCAGTTGTCGTAGCCGACCTCGTCCACCTGGACCACGTCGGACCGGCCGTTCTGGTACTCGAACACTGCCGTTGTTCGTTTGTTGCCAGACATTGTTCAAGGTCAGGTCCAGTCGTGACTCATGACTTCATGAGGAAGGAAGGAAGGAAGGAAGGAAGGAAGGAATTCGTCGTCTCAACAAAAACGAACTAACGGATCGAGAAGAAGAAGAAGGTTGATTAGTTAGTTACCGAGCCAGTCGCCCTTGTAGAACGGCTTGTGCTTCTTCACCCAGGCCGTGTAGTCCACGTCCGGGTTCCAGCCCTTCTCGTCGCCCACCGTGTAGTTGGCCGCCTCCGTCGTCGACAGCAGCCGCGACGCCACCACGGCGAGGAGAACCACGGACAGCATCAGCCGCATCGCCATTCTCTTCTTCTTCTGTCTTGGTTGCTTGGTTGGTTTGGTGGAAGGAAGAGACACAGATGAGCTGGATCGGAGACACAGGAGCTATCACTCGCGGTGGCTGGCACTGACCGTGTGGCTGGTAGTTGGCTGATGCCCTCCTGCCTGCCTTAAGAGAAGGAAGAGACCTCCTCCACTCTGCTCCAAGAAAGAGAGAACCCAACGATTAATTACTCGATCAAGCCAAGAACTCTCTGGAGGCATCTGTATTTATATATGCCTTCCTCAGCTTGTTGGTTACTTCTACTTCACCAGACTCATCAGATCTTGCACTTTTGTTGGGTAAAAGTAGTGTAAAATTCAGCTGCAGCGTCCATGGTAATTTCTCGTTCTTACAGTGATGACTGCTCTTCTGGAACAGCAGAGCAAAACGATTGCCCTGAGTATCATTGTGCGTATGATTATGGCAGAGGACGATTTAGAACATGTAGGACATGGATTAGTACAAAGGGAGCTATGCCTATGCCCCGGTAGACTGGTCGATCGTTTAATTGAGCCCCGCAAAACTTTACATTCAAAACTATACAGTTGATTTAAGTGGAGTTTTGTGGGGCTCGATTATGGACCACCCAATTTCTTTCCTTACTAATTGGTGGTTAGGGTGTTTTCGAAGCTACCATTTTTTTCCCACATTGGTACGGCTTGCATGTTTCCGCTAAAGAAATAAAAAAAGTTGATAAGTTATTACTCGTGGTATTGTCATGAATTGTGACAGTTGAGCATGATTAATATGCCAACTTTATAAACTAAAAAGTTATTCCAGTTTGCGGATTACTCAAAATAAAACCATGCTTTGACATCATCTCTCGACGGTCACCGACTACCGAAGATTGATAGGTGGACCCTGTATAATAAGAGATCCATTTGTCAATCTTTCAGTAGTCGGTGCAGTCGATTGTCGGAGCTGCATCCCAACCTTGAGCGGAAAAGAACACTGTAGCTCCTTAATAATTGACGCAGAAAAGGAAAATCAAGGGCTGAAGAAGGCGGTGAGTAGGCTCCACGCGAGGAGAGATGCCGGGCCATCTGCTCCTTTAACTCCGACAATGGCACGCCCTTGTTCTTCCTTCTGCTACTCCTACTTCACTTTCTTGCGTGGCCTACACTGCACTGCATGTGAGCTGCAGCTGCTCATCGATCTGCGGCAGGACCAACTTGCCTTGCTCCTCTTTTGTTATATTTTTCCCGCTCTCTTTACCCCATGTTCTCCCTCCTTTACAGCAAAAAAAAAAAAAGAAAAGAAAAAGAAATGTCACGTGCAGGAAAAGTTGCATCCATTCCATGGAGCAGTTGTTCATCATGGCTTTGCAATTTGCAACTAGCAAGACAAGAAATAAAAAAAAAGGAGGAGGAGGAGGTACAAGAAGCTGGGCCATGAACTAAAGCCTTAAGAGAACGAAGGCCCACCGATAGATCTGAGCTCTATGGGCCACAGAGGCCCATTTGGCCTCCGAATCCGACAAAACAACGATGAGCCCACGCCGACCCATCCATCCTCTGTTCCCGTCCGATAAATATCTGGGAGGCACAGCGACGCGGTCGGCCACCGAGAACCCTAGCTCGTCTGCCGGATCGCGTGCCTCTCTCCCTCTCTCACACCGCCGGTGAGCAGCCCGCCGCCTCTCCTTGATCCGGCAGATCTCTTTTGGAACTCGATATCAACTTGTGCCTTGTTCTCTTTTCTGATCGGTCCATCTGTTCTGTGATCCGCGTCTTAGGATTCTCTCGTTGAGGTTTACGGAGATGTCGGACTCCGAGGAGCACCACTTTGAGTCCAAGGCCGACGCCGGCGCGTCCAAGACCTACCCGCAGCAGGCCGGCACCGTTCGCAAGAACGGATACATCGTCATCAAGAACCGCCCGTGCAAGGTTGTTGCCCATTCCTCTCGCTATCTCTGTCGCTTGGTGTTGATCTGCAATAGCAATAGATTGCGTCGCCTGTGTTATTCTTGTCGGTATCTTTATATATATTTCTGCGGTAATGATCTGGAAGCTGCGGGTTGATCGTTGATCGTTTGATGTTCCCCAAATTGTTTAGATCCAGATGTTCCAGTATTCAATTTACGAATTTTGTTGCAGATGTGGATACAGTACCATCCTATTGTAGCGTAGTATTGCAGTGTAATATAGTACTATAAAGATCTGGTCTTTTAGTATACTTTGTAAAGTTGCAACTTTGCCTTGATTTCCCAGGGGATATTTTAAGCGTGTGTGTGGGCCTCCCCAGTCGTGCTTCTATATCCCCTCCTTTTAAATCTATGCAATTTATGTTTATTGCTGCCACCATAAAATTCTTGCAGGTTAACATGCTCCCTCTCGAAATAATGTGTGTATACCTCAAAAGAATGCTTTTTTTTTTTACTATAGTGCATTTGTGAGACAACAAAGCAGTTCATCTCTGTATTACAAGGATTTTATTTTCCTTGCACTGGTTATTCAGCAGTTGATGCGGCTGTGGTCATTTGAACAATGTGTGTTGCGCCCATGTAGTTCATTAGGTGTCAATCCACTTGGTAAAAAAACATTCATGTTTTTAATTTGTAATCTGTCTGTGCGGATGATGGTTGATAATACGTTCTGCCCGCATATGATTAGTGTTTGCCTTGATTATTGAAGCTTTCAATGGTGGACTTTTAATATTTCCTTGCCGCTATGTTTTTCATCAAGTTGTGGATGATAGCCAAAATTTTATTATTTCTACAAACACCAGGCTCATCTTGTACATCTGATAGCCATATTGTCACCAGGGTTCACAAAACCGCGGTAAACCGCTCGGTTTTCGACCTTACCGCTGCGGTCCGGTTTCACCGAACGACCAGTTTTCGTTTTAAAAATTTTGAAAATTTTGAAAATTTGAAAAATTTTGTAATACCGAAAACCGGTAAAACTGCTCGGCTTACCATTAAAACCAGTGGGTTTCAAATTTTGAAATTTGAAACCGTAAAAACCAAAGAAACCAATCGGCTAACCATTGAAACCGAACGGTTTACTGTAGCAGTTCGTTCAAATTTTGAATTTTCGATTTGAAACGGTTTTTGACCGGTTTTTGCGGTTTTCGTCAAACCGGTCCCGACTGGTTTTAGCGGTTCAAACGAAATCATAAACCCTGATTGTCACTTAAGATCCAGCAATTCTTACTTCTTAGCATGATATACTCATGTTTGATCCAGATATTCGAGATCTGAGATTAACTTCTGTATGATCTCTGCTCTAGGTTGTTGAGGTTTCCACTTCCAAGACCGGGAAGCATGGTCACGCAAAGTGCCACTTTGTCGCCATCGACATTTTCAATGGGAAGAAGCTTGAGGATATTGTTCCATCGTCCCACAACTGTGATGTAAGCTCTTGTGATACCTATGGCTGTTTCAGCTGTTATGTGCACGAAAATTTGTTTTTAATCTTTTATTTGTTGTGTGCATCATGCAGATTCCACATGTTACACGTGTTGAGTATCAACTGATTGATGTTTCAGAAGATGGATTTGTATGTTTACTTTGTTAGTTTTTTCCATCTTCCTTTGTCTTTTTGTAACTATATTTATAACTTGAGTTTGTGTGGCCATTTTGCAGGTCAGCCTGTTGACTGAGAGTGGTGGCACCAAGGATGATCTGAAGCTTCCCACTGATGATGCTCTGAATGCCCAGGTCTGTGTGCTAGCCTGAACTTGTTTGATTGACTTCAAATGCTTTTGTTCCAGCTTTCCTAAATCACTGTATCTGCCGCCTTGCAGATCAAGAGTGGGTTTGAGGAAGGAAAGGACATGATCCTGACGGTGATGTCTGCCATGGGTGAAGAACAGATCTGTGCTGTGAAGGAGATTGCGGGCAAGAACTAAGCTGTTTTACATAGGTCTTTTGGAGTTATAATCTGTGGACGGAGTTACTTTTGTTTTACCCCCAAAATTGTTGAGATGTTCTTAGTATTATTATGTGGTTTATGGATCCGTGGTTGGTATCCTTTTGAACTGAGTCGATGGTGTAACTCTGGTTTACTTATGGATGCAAGTGGCGATTTATATGTATGGATTGGTTGGATAATTTGATTCATGTGTGCATGACAGGCCCATTTTGCAATGGGTTACTCTGAATGCTAGAATCTGTATTGTGCTCAGTTTTGGTGATGCGACTTAGTCCTGAAACGCCTGGGTACCCACTTGATGTAGATTTATGTTTATGCGATGAGAATTATATTTCATAATATTGTCAGGTTTTCAGTCTATCATTTTGCGTATAGATGATGGAAAATTGTGTCTGAACTGACGCTAGCGTTAGCGTTTGGCGCCTTCACAAATATCTTACTGCTCGCCCAAGATAAGCTCGCTCTGGCACCGAGCACTTGCACGACGACCTCGCCCATGTTCGCCGCCGCACCTGCCGTGCTTCCCTGCCCCGCCACGGCCCTCCACCCCTCTGCTGGCCAGCATGGCGCCCTCACGCCCGACCGCGCGGTGGCGCTCCTTAGAGCCTGCGCGTCCGCACGCCGCGCCTCCGAGCTTCACGCCGCGGTGCTGCGCGCCGGCGTAGACCAAGACCACGCCGTCGCGTTCCGCCTGCAACGCGCGTACGCGGCCTCCGGCCGTCTCGACCTCGCCGTCGCCCTCCTCCACGGCACGCCCGACCCGACCACCGTCTTCTACACCTCCGTCATCCACGCGCACTCCTCCCGCGGCCTCCGCCTCGCCGCGCTCGCGCTCCTTTCCGAGATGCTCTCCCACGGCCTCCTCCCCACCGCGCACACCATCTCCGCCTCTCTCCCCGCGTGCGCCGGCCTCGCGCTCGGCCGCGCCCTGCACGGCTACGCCTTCAAGCTGGAGCTCGCCGCCGACTCCTACGTGGCCACCGCGCTCCTCGGCATGTACGCGCGGGCTGGGGACGCCGCCGCCGCGCGCGCGCTCTTCGACGAGATGCAACCGGACCCGCACGTCGTGTCCGTCACCGCCATGCTCACATGCTACGCCAAGATGGGCGCGCTGGACGACGCGCGCAGCCTGTTCGACGGGTTGCCCAGCAAGGACTTCATCTGCTGGAACGCCATGATGGACGGGTACACGCAGCACGGGAGGCCGAGCGAGGCGCTCCTGCTGTTCCGGCGGATGCTGAGGTCCGGTGTGGAGCCCGATGAGGTGTCGGTTGTGCTGGCGCTCACCGCTGTTGCGCAGCTTGGCACGGCGGAGTCCGGGAAGTGGCTTCACTCCTACGTGAAGAACAATCCTCGAGTTCGGCTCAATGCCAGAGTCGGCACGGCGCTCATCGACATGTACTACAAGTGTGGGAGCTTGGAGGATGCCGTCGATGTGTTCGACGGTCTCACCGACAAGGATATTGTCGTGTGGAACGCCATGATCAACGGCTGCGCGATGCACGGGCATAGCAGAAAGGCGCTGGAGCTGTTCAGGCAGCTGCGGGAGCAGGGCCTCTGGCCGACAGATATCACCTTCATTGGGTTGCTCAACGCTTGCAGTCACTCCGGGCTAGTTGAGGAGGGCCGTAGGTTCTTCCAGTCAATGGAGAAGGAGTACGGCATTGTGCCCAAGATTGAGCACTATGGTTGCATGGTTGACCTACTCGGTCGAGCGGGGCTCATAGAAGAAGCGTTCGATCTTGTGCAGAGCATGAAGATCAAGCCTGATGCTGTGATGTGGGTATCGATGCTTGCTGCATGCCGGCTTCACAAGACCATGGAGCTAGGCCAGCGGATTGCAGACTACCTGGTTGCCAATGGACTCGCCAACTCCGGGATGTACATCCTCCTGTCAAACATCTACGCAGCAGTTGGAAACTGGCAAGAAGCTGGGAAGGTGCGGTCGATGATGAAGGCCAGCGGTACCCAGAAGGAGCCTGGGTGCAGCTCGATCGAGATCGGGCGCCAGGTGTTCGAGTTTGTTGCTGGGGATATGAGCCACCCCCGTACCCATGAAATCTATTCCAAGCTAGAAGAGATCAACGACCTTGTCAAGGAGCACGGGCATGTCCCGCAGACCGAGCTGGTTCTGCACGATCTGGACGAGGCGATCAAGGAGAAGGCCCTAGCAGTCCACAGCGAGAAGCTCGCCGTTTCATTTGGGCTCATAAGCTCGCCTCCGGGAGCGACCATCAAGATTGTCAAGAACCTTCGTGCTTGTTCTGACTGCCATGCTGTGCTGAAGCTCATATCGAAGATCACTGGAAGGAAAATCGTGTTCAGAGACAGAAACAGGTTCCACCATTTCGTCGATGGGTCCTGCACCTGTGGAGATTACTGGTGATCTGTTGTTTGTTACTCCTACTCCAGATTATTTTCTTCCTTATTTGTAGATAATACACTGGAGTACGAGTATATATTAACGGCCTATATATATATAAGTTGTTATGGTAGCCCGGATATTTGGCAGATCGTTCGTCTCATACGAGCTAGGGCCATTGACGGTCGGGGACATGAACTCACTTGCCATCGATGAGCATGGCGGTGACGGGGATCATGGCCTACTGCATCTACCACAACTTCGACTCCGTCGCCCCCGTGATCGGCACGGCATGGTGGATGCCGCCGTTGCTGCTGTCGGGAGCGTACACGGCGGCGGTCGCGGAGGTTATGATGTGCATGCACCTCTTCCTGCCCCGCACACCCGTCTCCGTGGGGGAAGAGTTCCTCGAGGTCGGCCTCTTTTGGATCGGCTTCCCTGTCACCTCGATGGTCATCATCGTCACCTTCTTCGGTCAGCCGTGGAACAATAATAATTAGTAAGTTGTTTGAGAACGATCGATCTGTTTTTTACATAATCCATGTGTTTAAAAAAAGAGACACTCCTACTAAAATTAGCAAAATGGAACCTTTCGATTGGCTGGTTGCAATGCAGGCCGCAGGAGAAAATACGGTTGAGAGGCTGTTGAAACCAAGGATAAAAAGGAGGGCGGGCGGCTCCAGTGCGAGACAAGGGACGCAAGAAGTTGCCTAATTCGATCTGGGACTGAATTAGGCGCTTCTTCGTCCCGCACCCATTTGAATTAGTACCACAAATATAATCCAGCACAGGAATTTGATTCAATTCAGTTATCATGGATGGATTGGTAGGCCTCTTGAAAGTACGGGTGGTTCGTGGGATCAACCTCGCCTACCGTGATGCAAGAGGCAGTGATCCGTATGTTGTCCTTCGACTCGGCAAGAAGGTACTTATCAGTCGATCTCTCCTTTCTACTGATCCTCCAGTGTTTGATTGTAGACAATGATCATCATCTGGTTCGTGTTCTTCAGAAACTGAAGACAAGCGTGAAGAAGAGATCTGTCAATCCTATCTGGCACGAAGAGTTAACCCTGACGGTCACGAATCCTAACGAACCAATTAAGCTTGTGTGTAAATCTTCTTCTCATCATCATCATCATCTTGTATAAAATTTCCTAAATTTTGCACTCACAACGTTTCTCTCTTTCTTGGAAACGATTGCCAACAGGAGGTGTTCGACAAGGACACATTCAGCAGAGACGACCCGATGGGAGACGCAGAGATCGACGTCGCGCCGTTGTTGGACGCCGTGCGCATGGACCCCGACGACATGAGGAACGGCGCCGTCATCAGCTCCGTCCGTCCGAGCACCAAGAACTGCCTCGCCGAGGAAAGCCATGTCTGCTGGAGGAGCGGCAGGTTTGCCCAGGACATGATCCTCCGGTTGAAGAACGTCGAGAGCGGCGAGATTCAGCTGCAGCTTCAATGGGTCAACATTCCTCCTGCTGGCAAATGATTCATGCAGGGCTTCCTACTTTCCTTGGGGAGATATCGAGTATCGGCTCCGTCCCGTCGTTGCTACAGGAGTCGATGGTCCGAATCGACGAAAGGGATCAGGGTAGTCGATCGTTCGTGGTTATGGGGACCAAAAAACAAAAAAAAGGAAGAAAATGTATCCATCCAGATCCAGGAGAGATGATTTGTAAAAGTCTGGGACAGCAGCGTAATCGAATACAAGTGGTAGGAACCTGTTTGGTGATGCAATGCCTGTGTTTAATTTGGAACAAACACTCGTGCAGGACCGAAGTTTGTGGCGCCGATCAGGCGTCCAAAGCTTCTTCGTCTACAGCGACGTTTCCATTTTGTCTGCAGCGGTCAGCCAGTTTGCGTGACCTGGCGAGGAATCGAAGCGAGGACGTGAGAGCGACGAACAGAAACTGCTCGGAGAGAGCTGTGCGTGGTGTGCATTATTTGCTTGCGACGACTCTCCTCCGGCCATTGATCGTCTCTCTTATCCTCCTCGACTCGCAGCTCCTCCCCCACCCAAAATTCGCAATTCGCAGGTGCCGAATTGTCACGAAAATCAGCCGTCGGTGAACGAGAGGATGCGCTTTCGTCTCCGCATTATCCGTTGATTGATTAATGTGCGCTTCTGCAGCACGGCGCCAGGCACGGGAGAAGGGCGAAAGCAACGCGACAATTCCATAGGGATTCCGAGCACACATCACCTGCAGTGCACACCCGACAGCGGTAGAGTACAAATCCTCACCTGCTGCTCTGTTTCTTGGTTCCTTTCCTTCGTCGCCCATCCCCTCCAGGCCTCCGCTCCTCGCGATCGGAATCATCGGATACGACCACCACCGGAGAAGCGGAAGGAGAGGAGCGACGGCAGCAGCGGGACGAGATGGCGAGGAAGCCGCTGGACTACGACCAGCTCAACGAGAATGTCAAGAAGGTGCAGTACGCGGTGCGCGGGGAGCTCTACCTCCGCGCCTCCGAGCTCCAGAAGGAGGGCAAGAAGATCATCTTCACCAACGTCGGCAACCCGCACGCCCTCGGCCAGAAACCACTCACCTTCCCGCGCCAGGTCACCATCGCTAACCCATCTCCCAATCGTCTCCCGTTCCCCTTTCAGTCGGTTTCAGGTTTTTCACCCCATCGATAGAGTGGAATTGGCTGTTTACCTCGCCCCCTGCTTTGGCTGCATGTGCAGGTGGTGGCGCTGTGTCAGGCGCCCTTCCTTCTCGACGATCCGAACGTCGGCCTCATCTTCCCGGCCGACGCCATCGCGCGGGCCAGGCACTACCTCGCTATGGCGCCCGGCGGCCTTGGTAACATATACTAGTATCATATTATAACTAAAGGAAAAATAAAAACCTAATCTTTTTAGGCCTCCATCGTATTAGCAGACTGAATATGTACATGGAAAGCATATGGATATCACAATTTCAGTTTCGTAATCGGAGAAAAGAACCAATTTTCAATTGCATATGAAGCTGTTCGTGAGTGTTCTGACAGTGCTTCTAATGTAATCAGGTGCTTACAGTGATTCCCGAGGCCTTCCTGGAGTAAGGAAGGAGGTTGCCGAATTCATCCAGAGGCGTGACGGTTATCCGAGGTCGGGCTGTACAGAACGTTATATAATTGATGAAAATTTCATAACCTCTATAAACCATGCATTTTCAGCTCATGATTGCCTTCCACACATGCATGATCTATCGATCGTTTCACTGCAGTGATCCAGAACTCATTTACCTGACTGATGGCGCCAGCAAAGGAGTCATGCAAATGCTCAACACCATCATCAGAAATGAGAGGGATGGGGTAGGATTACTGTTGAAAAACCATATGCCCCAGATGTCATATTATTTTTTATACTTTAAAGAGTAAAGACTGATTTCATTGATGGATATATCATTCTTGCCAGATTTTAGTCCCAGTTCCACAATACCCACTGTACTCTGCTGCCATTTCCCTCTTTGGTGGTTCTCTGGTCCCTTATTACTTGGAAGAAGAGGCCAACTGGGGTCTTGATTTTGTCAATGCCCGCCAATCAGTGGCGGCAGCACGGGCAAAGGGAATTACTGTAAGTGTTTACAATTCCTCGTGCTTGCCCATTTTTTCCCTTCTCTCACTATGTGACTGATCTTCATGTTTCAACTTGCAAACTGATTGGCTCATTTCGTTAAAGCCTCTAGGTGTGAGGCCTCTCACAAGGGTTCAAATCTTGGTGTGCAAAATTTGTGGAATAAAAAAATCAACTTGCTGCATCCCATTTGCTCGGTCTGATCCAACATGTGGTGCCCACATGTATGGGGTGGATTCGAAGCATGAGCTTTGGGCCTGAACCACAGGGGGCAGCTCCCTGAGGATGGGACAGGGGGTTCAAGGATTTTCTCAGCCAGTCGGCCCTGCTTTGCAGATGCTTCTCTTAAAAAGAATACTAACCCCGGGGCTGATATTTTTATTCATGTTTCAGAATAAATGTTCTAGCTCTCTGAGTGTCCATAGTTCTATATAATTCCACACTCATCAATGATGATTCGCTAATATTTTGTTCCTGGCCTTGAAAATATACCCCTGGTTAATAACTCATTCTGATTCCACAACTCATCCTGATTCATGATGAATAGGCGTGAGGACCATTGGCGCGTATCAGCTAATAGTGTATTTCTTTATTTTTATTTTTCACATCATTGTAGGCCTATAGTCAAGTTGCTGATATTAAATTGAGGCTACATCTACATATTCAGCCTAATAATATTTTCCATGCATATGATATTCAGGTTCGGGCAATGGTGATTATAAATCCAGGAAACCCCACTGGCCAGTGCCTTAGTGAAGCAAATATAAGGGAACTCCTGCGATTTTGCTATGAGGAAAACTTAGTTCTTCTTGCAGATGAGGTGTATCAGCAGAATATATATCAAGATGAGCACCCATTTATAAGTGCGAGAAAGGTATTTTTCTCTTTCTGACTAACAGTGCCTTTTCATGATTCAAACCTTAGTGAACCTTGCAATTATCATGTGACAAGCCTGAGATATCCAGTACAGTAATTTATTTGGAACTTTGACCCAAGAATTATGTACCTTCCGTGTTAGTTTCTTGAACATTTCCTCTAATAGCACCTCTGCTGAGTGCTAGCATGATATTTCTCAATGTGTTCAGGTTTTGTTCGACATGGGTCCTCCATTGAGCAGGGAGGTTCAGCTTGTCTCTTTCCACACTGTGTCCAAAGGATTCTGGGGAGAGTGTGGTCAACGTGGTGGATACTTTGAAATGACAAATATTCCTCCCAAGGTAATATTTTCAGTGGAGATTTGTTATATGTGGATGACAGGAAATTTTTTGTTCTTTATAACTTCTCCCTTTAAACTTGTTTAGCATTCATTTATGGAACATTGCAGAATGCAGTTTAGCTTAATAGCCATTCGTGCTAATGAATTTTTTTGTTACATTTCTTGCACTGAGGTATTCAAAACTTAGTGCACGGCAATGAATAATATGTGTTACAGCTACATATTTGCCACTTCAATGATTCATTGATTACAGCTAACTTTGACCAGTCCCAAAACTGTATTTTGTTGACCAGATTGTTATGTCATTTAAATTTGGAATGTGCTCTGGAGATACTAGTACAACAGCACTACATATTTTTTTTGAGGAAAACAGCACTAAATATGTTATATACTGAATAATATACTGACCATGATCTGACCACTCTTCTTTTGAACTGACAGACAGTAGATGAGATCTACAAGGTTGCATCAATAGCACTGAGCCCAAATGTTCCCGGGCAGATCTTTGTAAGTGAAACACTGTACATTGTTTAATCGTATTTCCTTTGTTTAATCAGAACAGTTCCAAAGCTAATTCATCTCCAGCTGTGCTACAGATATTTGAAGTTATGTACTTTGCACTATCAAGTTATAAATGGACTCTTAATATGTCGGTCTTTTACAGATGGGATTAATGGTGAACCCTCCTAAGCCTGGTGATATCTCTTACCAGAAATACGCTGCTGAAAGGTTGAACATAATACCCTGTATTTTTTTTTCTGCCATCTGCATTTTTTTTGGAAAAGAAACCTATGCCAGATATTTGGGTATATGTTTCTGTTTACAATATGTATATTTATTATGTGATTGAAATGATTTGCAGCAAGGCTATACTCGATTCTATGAGGAGGAGAGCACACATGATGACAGATGGTTTCAATAGTTGCCGGAATGTTGTATGTAACTTCACTGAAGGTAAGTTAATTTCTAAACTTTGCTGGGTTGCAACAGTGGGTGGCAACTATAGGTACTTCTGCAAATCTCTGATTTTATTTTCGCAGGAGCTATGTACTCTTTCCCCCAAATACGCCTGCCTCCTAGAGCTATTCAGGCGGCAAAAAGTGCTGGGAAAGCACCAGATGTTTTCTACTGCCTCAAGCTTCTGGAGGCAACTGGAATTTCTACTGTTCCAGGCTCTGGTTTTGGTCAGAAGGAAGGGTAAGTGCCTTCTAATTTGATGTATTCTATATGATGCATATAGTTTCATATCTCATACAGTAACTCCCAAAAAAAAAATGAAGTATAGCCCACAGAGAATATGAACGACAGAGGTAAATAATCGTGAATAAAATTTAAATCAAACATGAAGTCTAATCTGAAACCTCTTAAGAAAAAGTCATGTGCTACTCATTCCTGCAATCCAGTCAGTTAGTTTATCAGTAGCTTCTGAAATTTCCTACCTCAGTTCAAGATGTCATGTGGTTAGTAACAATAGTGTAAGAAATCTAAAGACACTTCTCAGTTATGCGCATCACTGCATCAGCATATCGGAAAACTCATGAATTGATTATGGTGGATGGGCGCAGGGTATTCCATCTGAGGACAACTATCCTTCCTGCGGAGGAGGACTTTCCAGCCATCATGTCGAGCTTCAAGAAGTTCAACGACTCATTCATGGTGCAATATGAAGGCTCCTCCAGAATGTGAGAAAAAGAGGCACAATGGTCGTGGCCAGCGCCAAAAATCGCCTATCTGATTCTTCCTTCGAGTCCCAGCGTGATTGAGGAATTCTGAAGACATTAATAATTTGGATGATGATTAGATGTAAAATGTAACTCTCTAAAAGAAAGATTGCTGCCTTAATATGTATAGAGAATTAATTAAAATTCCCTCGGGAATTTTTGAATAATAATCCATCCATGCACCATTAAACTACTGCTGTTACATACTTTGTCTTGTAACTAGAAGATACATGATGGACCATTATGACATACTAGCTTTTTTGAATTGCATATAATGGAGTTTTGGATTTACATGGTGACATCTCATGCCAAATAGCATGTTGATTTCTTACTCTGTTGCCAGTAAAAAGGTACGAACCTGTTGAAATACGGATCTATATGTGTGACCGATCTATCACTAAGACAACAACATTGGAAATACTGTCCCTATATTCAGTTTTATAGCCCAAGCCAATTTAGATGCATACATCTAACAGAAACATCACGTTACTTCTGCCAATCTGATTGTACGCGTACTGCATGAATATAGAAATTGAAAAGAAAAGATAAATTTCATAAGTGAAAAAAAAAAACATGACTCGAAGTCATTCCCTACTTTGCTACTCCTATATTATAATGAAAAGACAGTACACCAATATAAACACCAGATAGACTATATAATCTATGTTTACTCAGCCTGCTTCTCTACTAGTCTGTTCTCCCATGTCAAGACCTCCTATAGGTTGACCGAAAATGAAAAAAAGGAACTGGGCAATTAACAGGAACTGAAATAATTATTACAAATATTACAAACTACCAAGCCAGCTGACAACTTCTTCTATTGACGGCCTCAGCCGAGGATCAGTGCTAACACACTTGCATGCAGTGTCAAGGACTGACAATAGTTGCTTCTCAAGCACTTTGCTCCATATCAGCCTGTCAAAAATCTGTTCTTCCTTCTTTTCAGATTTCATCTTAAGAACCCAGGAGACCAAGTCCCTCGATCCCCTGGCCTTTGACACATCCACAGGCCGTTTACCTGTGAGGAGTTCAAGCAAGACTACACCAAAGCTGAACACATCTCCTTTTGGAGTGGCGATCACCGATTGACTGTACTCTGGTGGTATGTACCCCAAGGTACCAACGAGATCGGTTGTCACATGAGTGTCGTAGGGCTGTATCAGCCTTGCTAGACCGAAATCAGCGAGGCATGCATCAAAATTTTCATTCAGAAGGATGTTGCTGGACTTCACATCTCGGTGGATGATGTTGGGATCACAATCCTTGTGCAGGTAAGCAAGCCCCCTGGCCGAGCCTTGAGCAATTCTGAGCCTTGACTCCCACTTCAGCATGTAACCTGCGTCCGACCTCTCGTGCAGCCAGTAATCAAGGCTACCATTCTCCATGTATGAGTAGATCAGCAGCCTGTCATTTCCATAGCGGCAGTACCCTCTGAGAGTCACAAGATTTTTGTGCTGAGCCTGTGACAGTGCTTCTACCTCAGCACGGAACTCCCTTTCCATCTGCCCAGAGTCACCAGAGAGCCTCTTCACAGCTGCCTTTGTTCCATCAGGAAGGTAGGCCTTGTACACCAGACCAAATCCACCACATCCTATAATGTTGGCTTGATCAAAGTTGTTTGTTGATCTGACAAGGTCACTGACTGTTAGCTCCTTCACCACAGAATTCTGAAAGAAGAGCACCGGCTTCGAGTAAGAATCATACAATTCGTGAGAGGAGCCCTCTGTATCTTCATAGTCAATAGTGCTGACATCCTTCTTTGACATGTTAACCAAAATAAGAGTTAAAAATACTGCAAGTGCCAATCCAATGCAGATTGACACCCCAAGTACTTTGTTTTTGTTGTTATTCATACTTGCTGAAGGCTCTGTCTCCTTGTCACCAGAAGTTTGCCTAGACAGATTTAGGTTGCAAGATGTTGATCTGCACAAGCCAGGGTTACCTTCAAAACTTGTGTTGGGGAAGGTGAAGAACTGCCCTCCATTTGGGATCTGCCCCACCAATTGATTGTGAGCCACACTAAACTTTGACAAGAAGGTGAGCTTTGTCAGGGATGATGGAATTGACCCACTCAGGTTATTGGACGAAAGATCAAGGACCTCCAAATTATCCATCCTGGATAGTGTATAAGGAATGCTCCCAGATATGGAATTATTGCTCAAATCAAGCACATGTAGCTCCCTCAAGTTTCCAAACTCAGGCCAGATAGTTCCATTCAGGCCATTTCCGTTGAGGAACAATGACGGTGGGAAGTTTGCAAGTTGGTTGTATTGGCGGCTGCTTATGCTCCTATTATGTTTCACATAGAGTGGCATGCCTGTAAACTCTGTACCCGGCGACTGCCTCCTAGAAGTGATAAGGCTCTTCAGCTGCGTCAAGCTCTTAGGTATCTCACCAAGCAAAGAATTGTTTGAGAGATCCAAGTAGCTCAAATACTCAAAGTCACCGATCCATGCTGGAATGGTGCCAACCAAATGGTTCCATGACAGATCCAGCACCTCCAATTTCTTGCACTGAGACAGCCATTCAGGAACCGTCCCCCTGAGAGCACAGTTACCAAGTGCCAGAACCTCCATGGCGTCAAACCCACTGATGCCATCGACCGGTAGCTCCTCACCAAAAAAATTTTCTGTGAGAATCAGTGTGGTGAGGTTCTTACAGCCCCGGAGAACAGTGAGCGCCCCTGAGATGTTGTGCATGCTGTTATTGGATAGAGAGAGCATGGACAGCGACGTGAGCCGGCTGTAATCTTCAGGCAGTTGGCCAGTCAGTCTGTTTTTTGCAAGGCTGAGCGACTTGAGCTTCTGGCAGCCGGCGAGGCTGACAGGGAGCGTGCCGTTGAAGTGGTTCGAGGCAAGGTCAATGGAAGCAAGATGCGGCATCCTGGAGAAATTGACGATAGCAACTGGACCAGATAGAGAATTGTTGCGGAGATCAAGCACACGGAGAGATGACAGCAGCGACAGCGACGGCGGCAAGGGCCCAGATAAGTTATTGGAGTGAGCTGCCAAATTCTCCAGCGACGTGAGGTCGCCGAAGACGTCGGGGAAGTGTCCAGAGAAGCTGTTCCCGGATAAATCCAGAAAGGTGAGATTTTTTAGCTCACGGATGCGGGTGCTGACCTGGCCGGTGAGCACATTGGAGGCGAGGGAGAGCTGCTGCAGGCCGGTGAGGGCGAAGAGCGCGGCGGGGAGGACGCCCGAGAAGGCGTTAGAGCCAAGGAATAGCTCCCGGAGCGTGGCGGTGCAGGGCGGCGGGTCGAAGCCAGAAGGGAGCGCGCCTTCGAGGCGGTTGTCGGAGAGGTCGAACACTCGCAGGGCCGGCGTGCCGGCGCAGAGGTCGGGCACGAGCGCGCCGGAGAGCGAGTTGTTGCTGACATCGAGGACGGCGAGGGCCGGCACCGCGGCGAGGTCCGGCAGCGCGCCTTCGAGCAGGTTGGATGAGAGATTGGCGGCGCGGAGTCGAAACGCGGCGTCGAAGAGCGGGGCGAGGCCTCCCGTGAGC
>BCLG01001783.1:0-48403 GCA_001602295.1 Zoysia matrella
GGTACGCTTATGTCGCCGCAGTTTCCGTGGCAACCATGCAGGGCTACTGGGCCGGCCACGGCCAGCGCTGATATCAGGAGCTGGAGCTGAAAGACCATGGCGGCTCCGATCGCCGCTTGACGGGAAGGGATGGCACCCCTCATTGCTCGACGCTTGCTGTCAAATTTCTGAGTTTCAGTGGGACTAGTCGGACTTGAGCGGGTAGTGCCGCACTTTTATTGATCCGCCAACCCCACGTTGACCAGTTCGCTGCACTGCACTGCACGGCATCCTGTATTCCTGTACCGGAGGGCGGAGGGCAGACTTCACTGCAGGTCCTAGTTAGGAGTACGTCTTACTCACTCAGTTCTATTTTTGTTTTTTTTTTCTTCAAAAATTGTATAAATATAAAAAAATAAATTATGCTTAAAGTATTTCTACTAAAAACAATTCACAGCATAAATATTTCATAAAATTTTAAATAAAACGAATGGTAAAAAAAAATTTATAAAAGTCAAAAAAACATACTCCCTTCACTCTTAAATTGATGTCTCTGTTACCGTTCGTCTTATTAAAAAAATTTGATAAAAATGATATATTTTGTAATAATTTAGTTAATCATTAATGTTATTTCAATCACAACTTAAAATTTTACATATTTGAACTAATTTTTTAAATAAGATGAATGGTTAAAGTTGAGATTAAAAGTCCATATGAATGGTCAAATTGAGATTAAAAATCAACGTTGACATCAATTTAAAATTTAAAAACAGAGAGCTGGGATGGAAGGAGTGGGCACGACAGGGGGAAGCTTTCTGTGTCAGGCCCTATGTAGCTGGAAAAAAATCATTTATATTTTTCCTTAGAAAGTTAGGTGATGACACTGACTGTAGAGATTAATGTTTTTTTACATTAACACAGAGCATAATTCAAAGCCCGTTTGCGTTTGAGATGAGAAATTAGTTGAGGAAAAGAAGAAATTAGCCGGCGATCATAGTGAGTGCAGAATTTGTAAGTGTCGCCTTTATTGGGCTGGAAGGAGGCTGGCTCGGCCCATCACGTAGGTCCCCATATTGGGCTGCTTTGCTGCGAGGGATGTGGGCCTGAAACAGTCGTTTTCATGTTACGAGTTGGGCCGAATACTGTTCGTTTGGGCGTCGCACGTATGCCGCCTGGGCCTGCTAGCTGGGTCTGTGCTGATGCAGTTGCAGACTTGCTGGTGCGTGCATGCTCGCGACTCGGGAGCGAGGTGCAAGACAAGTGACCTCCATGGCAATGGAAGATCTTCTTCTAGAAAACTTGGTGTGCCACCGCACTCAGGACCGTCCATCCACGACGGCACCACCGCTCGTGATCGAGCTCGAGTAGTGCAGCACAACGGCATCTCCATCGTGTTGCCGCCAGATGTCAAAAGGCTCGTAGAAATTGCACGGCCGTTTGCCACTGCATGCGGATCGACTGTGGAGCAGATCGATCGAGCATGCCGACCCAATCACAACCGATCGAAAGCTCAGTGCTCTAATCTATCCACGCGTTGAGGAGCAACGGTAGACACAGTAGCTTCTGCAGTCCTCACTTTCACTTCATCACGGCCTCACGGGGTTATTGGTTCGATTTACCAGTATCATCATGATAACAATAATGGAGAAAGTCAGCGATTAACTTCGATTTTTGCGTGATCTAGATCACTGGTGCGCTGTGAAATGTGTCTACACAGTTTCAACCCCTATCCTGAGTTGTCTCAAAAAAAAAAAAACCTATCCTGAGTTTTCTTTACCCTCATCAGTGGCTGAAGTGGCGAACAGAGACTTGTAACGGCGGCGGGAGTGCATGCAAAAGCGGCCGTCAGACGTGCATGCGCACGAGAACTGAAGGTGAAGGGCCGGCGAAAAGAGTCAAACCACCTTCCAAATTGTTTGACCATTAATCCCCGGCGCTTTATGCAACTTGCACTGGAAATCATTCACCGCACTGCTGTGCTGCGTACTGTAAACTACTACTAACATAAGGCCGTGTCGTGATCAAGCGCCACTACTCGACGCCGAATGTTTGGCGAGTGCAGCGTGTGCGCGCCGTGATCAGCGCGAGGATAGTTCATTCCACAGCAGGACCCTTTTCATCCGCCTAATCCAATGGCGTGCATATTTTTACATTATTTGATCTTATTGATTGATTCCATGGATATGCGATTGCCCTAGCCTGTAGAACGATCTCCGGAATCCAGATAGTTTATAGCGCGAGTGAAGCAGAAAAAGGACGAAATCGGCACAAGGTCACCACGAAGTTTGGGAGATCCGCAACCATTCATGGGTTTCCAAAAAGTCCATCGATCAGACACGCCTGTCTCTTCGCTTAGAGTTCATGGTTAACAGTGCACTAGCCTTAAAGCGAACGTTGTATGCATGCTGCGCGCCTAATTTGCTGACCTTGGTCATACTACGAGCGACCCGGCGAGCTGCTATTCACACCTGAGTTTATGACTAAAGGAGGATTTAGGTCTTATTTATCACAGTATTTAATTTGTAACTTGGATTGTAAGGTTGGGTCGATGCAAATTGCGGGATCAGTCCACTAGCTAGGCACTGCCTCGCCGTCGTCGCCGACCTGTCCCACATCATGTTGGCTGTAGTATTGAAACTGTGAAGCAAGTGTGAGTAGTAAAATGCAATTGGGCTGGATCTCGCTAGATCCTCATCCATGATAGCAAGCAAAAAGGATTTATTAGAAGCGATAGTTACGTTCATCCTGTCTTTTGATCGATATGCGAGGTACATCACTTTCGCCTCTTCTAAGTACGGTGCTGAATTTATATTTCTGTGTGACATAACTGTAGAAATATTTTTTCCATGTCAAACATAGAAGTAATACTCCATCCCCTCTGTTCTTAAACTACTGTCATTAGGATAACAATTTTAGTTTATTTTTGCACTAATTTTTTTCCTAACGACAACAGTTTTAAAACGGTTGCAATACAGTTTTATCTTCCACCTCACACGCAGAGTTTATGTGTATATAGTGGTCATACAGACACATTACACTGCAGAAAGCAGCAGCATTCTGCATGCAAATAAAGCATCCTTACGTGCGTCCCCTCATTTCCTACTTTCTGGCAGTAAACCACTAAGTTAAACAATGGTCGAAAAGAGCAAAAGAAGACATAACATGCCGCAAGAGACTGAAGGGTTACCAAGTACTAGTATCCCATGAACTCTAGCTAGTACCAAGCTTTATGCCGCAATGCGCATATAAATACCCAGCCGCATGAAGCTACCCTTGCAGCAGCCGCACAACGCACTGACCACAGAGTCACATAGGAGTACTTCTCTGTGTTTACCTAGTATCAGCAGCAATGGCGTCCAAATCCAAGGAAACCCTTGCGTCCTATGCGATGGCCGCCCTGCTGTTCTCTGCAGCCATCGTTTCAGCGCAGCTCTCCACCGACTTCTACGACGAAACGTGCCCCGACGCTCTCGACATCATCGAGTCCGCCGTGAGAGCGGCTGTTCATGAGGAGTCCCGCATGGGGGCGTCCCTGCTCCGCCTCCATTTCCACGACTGCTTTGTCAATGCAAGTGCCATAAGCAAGTGCTCTCTGATTTTCAAACCAAGTCTTTATCCTTTCCAACAGCGAGGATTAGTATCTATCTTTTCGAGGACTAACCGTTGGCCTGTACATGAAACTTTTCAGGGCTGTGACGGGTCAGTGCTGCTCGACGGCGCAAACGGCGAGAAGAACGCGGTGCCGAACAAGAACTCGCTCCGCGGGTTCGAGGTGGTTGACGCCATCAAGGCACAGCTCGAGGACGCCTGCAAGCAGACGGTCTCCTGCGCGGACATCCTCGCCGTCGCTGCCCGCGATTCCGTCGTCGCGGTAATTAAGCATCACACATGAATGATCACAACAATGCAGACAAACTGACCTGTACAATAGTACTTAGCTAAAATATTGGATTGGACGAACAACGCGTGCGCAGCTTGGCGGGCCTACATGGGACGTGGAGCTCGGCCGTCGGGACGGGACGACGTCGAGCCAGGACGCCGCGAACAACGACCTCCCGGCGCCGACCTCGGACCTCGGCGACCTGATCAAGGCGTTCTCCAAGAAGGGCCTCAGCGCGAGCGACATGGTCGCGCTGTCGGGCGCGCACACGATCGGGCAGGCGCGCTGCGTCAACTTCCGCAGCCGCCTCTACAACGAGACCGCCACGCTGGACGCGACGCTCGCGTCGTCGCTGAAGCCGCGGTGCCCGCAGCAGCCCGGCTCCGGCGACGACAACACCTCGCCGCTCGACCCGGCCACGTCCTACGTCTTCGACAACTTCTACTACCGGAACCTGCTCGCGAAGAAGGGCCTGCTGCACTCGGACCAGCAGCTGTTCGCCGGCGGCTCCGCGGACGCGCAGACCAAGGCGTACGCGGCCGACATGGCCGGGTTCTTCGACGACTTCCGCGACGCCATGGTGAAGATGGGCGGCGTCGGCGTGCTCACCGGGTCCAGTGGACAGGTCAGAGTGAACTGCCGGAAGGCGAACTGAAGGCGACGTTTACAGAGTTACAGGGAATGTATCAATCAGTCACTGCGTTGCAGTGTCAGAGTTGTATCGTGATGTAGTGGTGTGGTGTGGTGTGGTGTAATGTTCCTTCTTCGACGATGTAGTCTGCTTCGAACGGTTGTAGTACTACTCTTACAATGGAATAATAACAGGAAGGAATAAGATGGTCTCATCTGATTCAGATATCAAATTTGCACCATGACAGTATCTTGTCTTTGTACATATTTTGACCATGTTGATTCCATGAGTTGCATGACGTCGTTCGGATTGTCAGCAATCTTGGGCCGGGCATTTA
Source organism: Zoysia matrella (assembly GCA_001602295.1). Classification (NCBI taxonomy): domain Eukaryota; kingdom Viridiplantae; phylum Streptophyta; class Magnoliopsida; order Poales; family Poaceae; genus Zoysia; species Zoysia matrella. Next base: position 4,828 of record BCLG01001783.1, read on the forward strand.
GCAAACGTCAGTAACTAAGGGCATGTACAACGCAGTCCCTTCCCCCGTCTCTACGTCGTCAATTTTGCAAAAAACTCCCCGGCGGCGCTCGGATAGTGTCGTGGCCCAATCATTACTTTGGGTGTCCGTTTGAGCCGAAAATATGTTACACGTACAGTCCAGATCAGGATCAGATGACCAGGCCCGTTTTGGCCGGACTGGATCTAGTGCAGTTGTAACTGCGACTGTAATTTACCAGTCCGTTTCGCTCGAATTTCTGGGCCATTGACGTTCATAGTCAACAGGGCCTCCTACATCTCCTACTGCAACGTGCTATGTGAACGGTCCTGATCACTAGCATGATTATTTTGTCTTTACTCGGATTGATTCATATATAGCTTCACTAGACTTTTAGCCAATCGATCTGGTCATTAGAATGATGCTGATGTTTTATTTTGATATTAACAACATTAGCCAATTACTAATATGGTAAACTTTGTATCTTCTTACGATAACTATGCTAAGCCGGCCATCGCCACAAAAAAAAAAACTAAGCTAAGCCGGCTATTAATCTAAATTAAACATTTTTCGACAGTGACACAGGATGGACTGCATAAAAACTGGTAGCACGGTCCAAAACAATGCCGGCCCATTCCTTGTTGCATTGTTTATTTACACCTTGGTAGACGAGAGCACATTGGATAACGAACGCCACTTCAGTTTATAGCCAAGAAAAAAAATATAACATGGTAATCTATTCGACTATACCCACGATTTGATAGGGAGTTGAAAATTCAAGAGATGTTTGAGTTTTAAAACGGCTTCTAAAATTTGAAACACCCGAAAAAATCCAAAGAAAGAGTTTTTTTGAGTGTTTTTCTTGACGTCACGGGCCCACTTACTTCCTCCGTCCTCTTCCGCGCGCGGCCGCTCGCTCTTGTCGTCTTCGCTTGCCCCCCCTCACCGTCGCCGCCCCCGCACCGGTCCCAAAGTCCCCGTCGCCGTCCCCCGAACCCCTCGCCCTTTCGCTTTCGCCTCCCAACTTCCCAATCACCAACCACCACCTCGCCTCGCCTCGCCTTAGTTAACCCAGTCGTCATGCCGCCCTCAGAGTCCCACTCGCCCCTCCCTCCCCGTCTCGCCTCCTCGCCCTCCCCCACCCTGCAGCCGCGATGCCGTACGCCTCTCGGACTCCCCGCGTCCTCCCGATTCTCCTGGTCGCGGTGATCGCCTGCGCCGCGTCGGAGGTCGTGTGCGCCGACAGGCGGTTCCCGCACCTCGGCCGCCTCCGCGAGCTCCACCGCAGGGAAAGATCGCCAGCGGCCGAGCAGGAGGCGGCCGCGCACGGGCTTCTCGAGCGCCTCCTCCCGTCTCACTCTGCCAGCTTCGAGTTCAGGGTCATTTCGACGGTACGCGTGCTTCGTTACTAGGGAATCGTAGGGTTCTACCCGTTGTTGAATGTGGTCAGCTTATTCCGTAAGTAGAGGTTCCGTCAGGTGAATAGTCCAGGGAGAAGTCGGTTAGGGTCGGAATCTGACAAAGTACGTCACAGTCGCGTCATAATAATGGTCGAAGTAGGAGGTTGATTAATCAAATTTTGGGTCGTTTTAACTAAGTTATGTCAAATGATATTCTATACATGCACTCGTTATTTTTCATTTTTTTGTTGTCGAGTTGGAAACTACCCAGAATATTCTTTCAAATGTCTTTCTGGCACTGCCATGGTGGATATCTGATCCTATCTAAATAATTTCATAATAGATTTATTTTCTGACTCCCTACTACATATCAACGATAGCTCACAGTTTATTCCACTGCATTGATAGGAGCATTGTGGTGGGAAAGCATGCTTTGTCATCAGCAATCATCCATTGTTTCAGGGACAAGGGACTCCGGAAATACTGTATGTTTTCCCTTTTATCATAGGACACATTCCAAATTATGTCCTCAATTTGTTCACTGATCTCTTTTTGGGAAGTTGCAAACAGTTGTTGCGTTTAGCATGAAGTTACTGTCTCATAAGTTTATGTGTACTCTTTCTGTTTGATGCTATTTATTACATGATTTTGGGTCAAATCAGTTTTTTCTAGAATCAGTCATGAATCATGTGCCAATCCTGTTTGCCGGTGTGATTAATTCCCAGGCCTGTGTTGCCTTTCACATGCCATTCTGCTTAATTGGGACCTACAAAGTCTTACAGAACACAGGATCAGTAATTTTCACAAGTTCTACCTCTCAGCAGCGCATGTGTACATGTGTGAGCTTTTGCATACTGAAAATAGACAAGGCACAGCTTCACATTGATCTTGATTTTGCACCAGGATACTTGGAGTAAGTGGGGTGGAAATTTCTGCTGGTCTTCATTGGTATTTGAAGCACTATTGCTCAGCACATATATCTTGGTACAAAACTGGTGGCGCACAATTATCATCCATTCCGCTTCCTGGGTCATTACCTCGTGTTCCTGCTGGTGGTGTATTGATTCAGAGACCTGTTGACTGGAGCTACTACCAGAATGCAGTTACATCCAGTTGTAAGCTAACATGTTTCTTCATGTACAGATTTGATAGCTCTTTCTTGTTTGACAAAGGATAAGCTTTGTTCTAGTTAGAGAGCAGAAGCACTTTGGAGTCTTTATCTGATTAGAAATTCTATAAAGTAGTCTAACTGAAGGAACTTTTCAAACTCTATGATGCCTTTTAGATTCCTTTGCCTGGTGGGATTGGAATCGCTGGGAGAAGGAAATTGACTGGATGGCTCTTCAAGGAATCAATTTGCCTCTTGCTTTCACCGGACAAGAAGCTATATGGCAGAAAGTTTTTCAGGTACATATTTTGTGTTCTGGATAATTTAATGATATGTTTTCTCATAATTTTTAAGTCGTTGAAACATTCAAAGCAACATATAGTCTTAGGTAGAGATTTCAAGATGATGGGTATAATAGTAAATTGTAGTTTAATATTTATAATTGAGAGGTAGAGTAGTTAATCAATGTATATTCAAGCATGAAGAAAAGCATATCATCACATTTTCAAATGTGGTGCCTTGTTAATGATGTTTCCATTGACTCTTTTGTATAAGACAAAATTAGTCTGATTTCATAACAGTGATGGGATATCTAATCAATGCATTACTTATACTGTTAGTTGCAAATTGCTTGGTAGTAACATATGATCTGTTCCCCTCAAATTCTTGAAGAAGTACAACATTAGCAAGTCAGATTTGGATGATTTCTTTGGTGGGCCAGCCTTTCTCGCATGGTCTCGAATGGCTAATATGCATGGGTAAGTTATGTGAGGATCCTCACGTCATTTTAGATGAGTGCATTATGGTTTTTGACAATGAAATTAATTAGATTGATAGTTCAAGTGGTAGATGTATTCTGTCAAACCTTTTTAAGGAACACATAATGACATAATGATTACATCAGATGGGGTGGGCCTCTTGCTCAGACTTGGCTTGATGATCAACTAGCTCTCCAGAAGAAAATCATTTCTAGGATGTATGCTTTTGGCATGTTCCCAGGTAACAATTGTACAGTACTTGCATTTTTGGATTCATGCAGTTACTGAACAAGCATTGTATTTAGGTGCTGTTTGGTTTTTGGGATATGAGAAGTGGGGTTGGGATTGGAAAAGAAATGAATGGTTAAGATGTAATGGAGTGGATGAATGAACGATTCAGATCTTTTTCTGTATATCCCAATCCCAAACCCAATGACTACTTTCTGGAATCCAAACGCCACCTTAAGGTTATATAGAGCATTCAATACCATGTGATTTCGTTTAGTTTTCTATACCACGTGATTTCATGTAATTAATTTTTATTGGTTTGATCTTCTGCCAAGAACTGTTCTGCCTAGTTCGATCAGCCGTGTTTTTATTAATATTTAAAAGTCAGGGTCTCTTCGCCTTTTAGAATTTGTCTAATCTCTACCTCCCTTGCAGTTCTTCCAGCTTTTTCTGGTAACATTCCCCCTGCACTGAAGTCAAGATTTCCTTCAGCTAAAGTCACTCACCTTGGAAATTGGTAATGATGATTTTGTTTTTTCTAACTGAAGCTTGCTATATGGAACATTGACATATGGAATACTTAACCGGAAAAATGTGGAATCATGGTTTCAGCTCTGGGTTCATGTCTCATTGCTGAACTCCATGCAGTTTAATGCTTCCACCATTGCTGTCGTTCAGTGATATAACTTCCATTGTAATTTGTATATATCATAGTAGGAGCTTCTGTTTTCGACCTGACTAGACTGATCAGTGTTGACTCTTAGCGCCATATATGAGTAGCACTTCTGAGTTCTGATTCATAACATGTTTATGCCTTAGGGCCCGTTTGGGTCCTTGGAATTGAATTCATTTTGAGAATTACAATTTAGACATAGATTAATTAAGCTAATATAGTTGTATATGGAATATATTTGTATATTTATTGTTAGGCATACAAGGGACATACTTGTATGTTGTATTTCTATTGTAGAGAAGTGAGTTAAAGAGTGTGTTATAAGTTGGAGAATAGAATTGTAGCATAATTATCTATAGAATCCATTTCCATCTCCCACCCTATGAATTTGAGATAGGCTTATTTGTGAGCTTGGGAAAGTTGTGGAATGTCAAATTCCAAGCTAAATGGCCTAACTTATTTGTAGATTTCAATTCCTCCAAAATGAAGGGATCCAAACGACCCCTTAGTGTATTTTTTACTTTCTCCTTGGGTCTTCATCATTCATAAATGAATGGGAGTATTAAGTTTTTAACTTGCACCACCAATTTGCAACATTGCCATATGTTTTGCATTATCCTTGCTGAGATATTTTTTCTCACTAGTGTTTAATCCATATGTGCTTATTAAATTCTTTTTGTGACATTAAGGTTTACAGTTGACAGCAATCCGAGGTGGTGTTGCACATATCTTCTTGATGCATCTGATCCCTTATTTGTTGAAATTGGGAAGTTGTTTATCGAAGAACAAATCAGAGGTAGATATTTTTCTTTTATCAAACCAGTCTCAAAATTGTGATGTGTGGTATTTTATTGACCTGTTTAAAACTAAATTTTATTGACTGGAACAACAAAAGATAAATCTAGGTTTTGCATGTAGTTTCCGTGCCATTCAGTTTTATGGGACGAGTATGAATTTATTCTTAAAAAGGAGAGGAAAAAATTCAGCAATTCGGCTTTTGATTCTTCCATCGTTTGAAGTACAGTTTTTGTTGAGTTTTTCAGTGTTCCTACTAGCACCGACTACTTAGAAATGGTACCAAACTGTGGTGATACCACTTCTTCTGTGGACCCAACCCGTTACTTGAATCTAAACCGAGACCTTCCCTCTACTATCTAACTCGGGAGACCAACATTCGTAGATAGCTTAACTTTTATTCATACCACAAACTTGATACAACATACACACTCTTTTTATGGTGGCTAACTACAACTCACCATGACACACCTACACACTAGGACTCATATGACACTTCAAGTCATGGCTCCCTTGCCATGCCTTCATGTATGGTAGCACTTATAGCTCCATGGCATGGTCACCTTGGATGAGTGGAGGCACCCCTATTTATAGTGTTACATGACCATTGGATTGGTGCCAAGTGGCAACCATCCAAACACTCCATACAAAATATCTTAACTCTAGAAATTTCTCATCCGTATCCACAATCTAGATATTTCTTACCATATCAAAATATCTAGATTCTACACTCTTCTTCACTTTGCTATGGAGTAGTTCTAGAATATTCCATAGAAAAATATCTTCTCTCTTATAATCTCCAAATAATTATTGAACATTCTAAGTATGCATTGATATATTCATCAGTTTTTTTCTGTAGTTAACCCCCTGCACCTTATATATCATATCCAGAACAGAAGTGAAACGTGGCCTCAGAAATTCTGTGGTAGCCAACCATAATATATCCATTTGGTGTAATAAAACTGGCTCAGCACAATTCAAAAACAGAATAGGAAGTAGATCATGTTGTTAATGCACACTTGATATTTACCCATAAGAGTGGTGGGTAACATGTATCTTCTTGCCTTCCTATTTTACAAATAACATTTTTGTACTTTTTTATCAAAAGAAAAATGCAATCCTTGATACATGTGAACATATTGTCATTTACAGAGTATGGTAGAACAAGCCACATATACAACTGGTATGACTTTTTTTCATCATTCACATAGTTGTCATTTGTTGGAAACCAACCCATTATCCTGTTTGTTAATATCTTCTACTGTCTAGTGATACTTTTGATGAGAACACTCCTCCGCTAAGTGATCCAAACTATATCTCTTCATTGGGTGCTGCAACGTTCAGGGGTATGCAAAGTGGTGATGAAGATGCGATTTGGTTAATGCAAGTAAGTTATTTGTATTGTTATTTGCATGGGATATGTCTGTAAAAGCAGTTACTAGGAACATATACTATCGATGTCTTAGTTGATGCATTCAACCTTCACCATGGAATCTTTCAGATGTGTAGTTCCCTTTTCCAATTGTGATTATTATTAATTTTTTGGTGTGTTTGTGTGTGCCTGTGTGGGCACATCTTTGTATCTGGATGTAGAATTGTCTCTAACATGTACCACTCTGCAGGGTTGGTTGTTTACTTATGATCCTTTCTGGGAACCCCCACAAATGAAGGTGAAATTTTGTTACATAGACTAGCAACATGCAAACTATTGTTAGTTTTCTTAACTCTTTATTCATATCAGTCCCTCAAGACATTATTGGTCTAATGATCAAATCAGTGTTGTTTGGGTGTACCTTGAAGCACATTGTATTAAATTAATTAAATAATTCCTTTTGCACATTTTATAAGTTATATGTGGAATAGAGGAACAAGTCTGAACCAAAGGTGGTTATTGGCTACTAGTACATCGTTAAATCACTTTTCCTCCTACTTTGAGGATGCAAATTCTCCATAATGAGATGGCTACTTATCTTTTGAACTTTGAATTCTTTTGTGATTAGGCGCTACTGCATTCTGTTCCAATTGGTCGAATGATTGTTCTTGATCTGTATGCTGAAGTTAAACCAGTTTGGGTTAATTCTGATCAGTTCTATGGTGTTCCTTACATCTGGCAAGTTCTCTCCTTTTTTCCCCTTATATCAATACAATACTATTATGTTCCCTTTCTTTTTCATAATGGAATCCACACAATACTTTTTTCAGGTGCATGCTTCACAATTTTGCTGCAGATTTTGAAATGTATGGTGTTTTGGATGCTGTAGCTGCGGGGCCTATTGATGCTCGACTAAGTGATAACTCTACAATGGTATATAAAGTTAGCTTAATCAGTAGTTTCTGCTTAGCTTGAGTATAGATGTTTATATTTTACATTTTGACCAAATTTGTCTCAAGGTTGGAGTTGGTATGTCCATGGAAGGTATCGAGCAGAATCCTATTGTTTATGACCTTATGTCCGAAATGGCCTTTCATCACAGACAAGTGGATCTTAAGGTGAAATCAGAAACATTTTCTAAATAGTATCATGCGCTATAAATATTTTTTTCTTTTTGTAATAAAGCTGTTTGTAAATCATTGTATGCATTATAAATACAGATCTCTGTTTTGTGTTTTTTTGGAATGAACCATTCGTTTCAAATTAATTTTGCATGTGTTTGCTTTTTAGTGCACGTGCAATGCTAATTTTTGCATAATTTTTCTTTATGTTTGTTTGTCTGAAAGGAATGCAACCAATTTTTGGCATGATTAGATTTCATTATTTTCAGGTATGGGTTGATGCATATCCAACAAGAAGATATGGAAAATCAGTAGGGGGATTACAAGATGCTTGGCAAATTTTATACCAAACTCTCTATAACTGCACTGACGGTAAAAATGTAAGTTGTGGTGTTCGTAGAAATACCATGTGGATCATTTTTCCCTCCAACATGCCAGAGAGCTGTGTCATTGGTATCATGTAGAAAAAGGGTCTGATTACAATCCATAAGATCTTTTGCTATAAGATTGTTTGGTGGCATACATCATTATCAATGTTATCTTCCTTCTGGGCGTTGTTGCCGAATGCCTGTAGAAGTGAATACTAATTTGCTTATGCAAAATTTTACAAGCGTTCTATTGTTGTTTTATGTTGTAACTTATATTTGTTAACAGGACAAAAACCGGGATGTGATCACGGCATTTCCAGATGTCGACCCCTTTGTTATTCAGACAACTGGATTGTATGGCCACAGTAGAGAAGAAAATTCTGCGATGACATCAACGAATATTATTGTGAAGGATGATTATGCTTCCAATGATGCATATGAACAACCTCATCTGTGGTATGATACCAGTATTGTTGAACATGCGCTAGAGCTTTTTCTTCAATATGGAGATGAAGTGTCTGAAAGCAACACTTTCAGGTGAGAATTCAGGTGCTCAAAATGTTCAGTCCATACCAAATAATTATTCTTACGTTTTATCTGGTTGTTAGGGAATCATAGCCTCGGTATGAGTCATACAACTGGTTTCCTGTTTCTGCCCTTCAGTATATTTACATTCCGTTTGATGTTCTTAAATAAGTTAATAGCATCTTCTATCATGTCACAGTTATGACCTTGTGGATTTAACTCGTCAAGTTCTGGCTAAATATGCCAACCAAATATTTCTAAAGATCATCGAGAGCTACAAATCAGACAACATGAACCAGCTCACCACCTTGTGCCATCACTTCCTCGACCTTGTTAATGATCTCGACATACTGTTGGCCTCACATGAGGGTTTTCTGCTTGGGCCTTGGCTGGAAGCTGCCAAGGGTCTGGCACGGAACCAAGAACAAGAGATACAGGTAACACCCCTTCATTTGGTAATCTTAACACGTATAGATGTAGTATAATAGCCAAAGACCCTCTTTACAACTGGTTTGAAATGGGTGCAGTATGAATGGAATGCTAGAACACAAATAACAATGTGGTTTGACAACGCGGAAACAAAAGCAAGTTTGCTTCGCGATTATGGTGAGGCACATGCTACTTACCCACTGACAATACTAGTATTTTCTTTTTCTTTTTACTGGTGTTCTTTCTAACAAGTTAGATGCAGCAAACAAGTACTGGAGCGGTCTTCTGCGCGATTACTATGGACCAAGGGCTGCCATCTACTTCAAGTACTTATTATTGAGCATGGAGAAGAACGAGCCATTTGCGCGGGAGGAATGGAGAAGGGAGTGGATTAGCCTGACCAATACCTGGCAGAGCGATAGGAAGGTGTTTGCCACCTCGGCTACAGGAAACGCCCTAAACATATCACGATCTCTGTACATGAAGTACCTACGCGGCGCTGGTCAACTTGAGCTACAAGGTACGGGTTCCTCTGCGCAGTCAGCAAGCTTATAAACTCCTTGTGGTGCGTGCGGTGGCGATAATGTCACACGCAAGTCGTCATTTGATCCGAATGTATGTTTTCGAACCTAACCATATATTGTGAGATCAGAAACATGTATACCTTGATCTCACGCAAGCCATAAACTATCTGGTGTTCCTTGAGCCCTGACAGCGTGTCAGCGCCTATTAAACATGGGAAAAGAAGAGATAGTATTATTATAGTGGACATGAATACCTAGTGTTCCTTGAGCCCTGACACCTCGAAGCTGGCTGCTCCTCACCCGGGGGTTGTGGCCTGCCGCCGCGAGTGGCTGGCTCTGGTGTACGACCAGCGATCGCCGACGCGCTTCCTTTTGTGGAAGCCCATCCCTCGCTTGGTTCCAGAGGAAAACAGTGCAATAAAATGACCTGAAGCTATACGCCTATGACATGAATACACTACTAACAGAAAAAAAAAACCCAGGTGTCCCAATAGCATGCCATACCAACCAATCACATAGAACAACAATGGTCAATATGATGCTCATTAAGCAGCCAAGCAGTGACTAGCGAGCTCCTTATTCATAAAACGATCTTCAAAAGGGAAGGCACATCCAAGACCGCACCACTACCAAATTACCCAAAATGCTTATTCCATCTCTAGATCCAGATAAACAGCTAACTAGATCAAAATTGCACTTCGTTCTTGCGGTTTCAAGCATACATTCACATCTAGAGCTTGAGGAAAACAAATTCTTCCATTGCCGGAATCTCCCCGATCTTTGTCAGTGTGCTCTTGCTTGGTTCCTCATCCACACCAATTGCCATGACAGCATGCTTGCGATGAGCAATTCTTCCGACACTCATGAAACTGACATTGACATTCTCCTCGCCCAAGACACTTCCTACTGACCCAATCATACCAGGTTGATCAACCTGCCTGCAAAGAATCAAGCTTCCTTCCAAGCTCACATCAACCTGGAATGCACCCACTTTAGTCAGGTGAGGAATGCCATCCTTCACCCTTCCCTCTACAGTAATTTCTCCACTCCGACATCGCACCGGGAAATTTGGAGTCAACACTGGCAATTTGAACTTGAATGTAATCAATAGGTGTTTCAGGTGCGCCATCCAGCAAAATCCTCTCCTCGGTGATTCGAACTCCCCGCTACTTTGCGGTGAAGTCAGCATTCACCAGATTGACAAAAACACTCGAGATTGGTTCAATCAAGCCATGGTCGCGTCGAGGGGTTTGGGTGCTTTTGGTTTGGGAACGAAGGAACGGAGGGTGAGCTGTCGAGTGGCCCCGGTGTGATGCCGGCAAAACGATGAATGGCAGGTGGTCACTGGTCCTTCTGCCGTTCTGCCGGAGTGGCATCAGTCTGGTCCTCCGTTTCAGTGTCCCCGTGGGCGTCGCGCGCGGCAGGCAAGCGGCACCGAACTCGTGCGTTTGGCCACGGGATCGCACTACGGTGGCCACTGGGTCACGGCCGCTGCGGCAGCGCAAGTGTTTGGGCCTAAGAACGGAAGCCGCTTCCGTACTCATTCGAGCTGAGGAAATCGGGTTGGGCCTCTACGTAGAGAAATTCAGCGATCCACGGGATCAAATGGGTTTTATTACTAGGATTCTGATCATTTTCCCAGTAGAAATGGAATTGGGACCAACCAACCAGATTGAGCCACACCAAACTTTTCACATTATTATTTCACAGGGCATTACTACCATCATAATCGTCATCATCCTTATTAGTCACAACTCCCAACCCCAATCTCCAATCACCAGGGAACGCTAAGAATCCCAATAGTCCAGTACACACACGGCCACTGACTAAGAAGAAACCAGCCACATCACGGCTATCGCAGGATAGCCGCCAAACACCTGGCTGCAGGATCCTCTTCCGAATCTCGATCAGCTCACTCCCAGATGCCGACCTCCATGAACCCGTCCTCGGTGGCGCAGCCCCTGAACATGCCGGTGCAGTTGAACCCGTACGCGACCTGGCCAGTCTTGGACACGGCGATGAGGCCCGCGAACCCCTCGTCGAGGCGCTCCTTGACGCAGAAATCGACGGCCTCCTGCAGCGCGAGGCCCTTGTACTCCATGACGGCCGCCACGTCCCGCGCCAGCGTGGACCGGATGATGGCCTCGCCCTCGCCCGTGCACGAGACCGCGCACAGGTCGCACGCGTACGTGCCCGAGCCGATCAGCGGCGAGTCGCCGATGCGGCCCGTCATCTTGTTCATGAGCCCGCCCGTCGAGGTCGCCGCCGCGCAGAACCCGTGAGAGTCCACCACCGCGCACCCCACCGTCTCCGGCGCGTAGATGCTGATGGGAAGACCGTTCATCACCATGCCGTTGGTGTTGTGGTTGTCCGCGCCCGCCAGAGCGTTGCAGGTGTCCGGGATACGGTAGTCGAACTGCACCGTACGTAGTCTCCGGTCAGCTCAGTTCATCACTAGGGGATTTGTTTTTAGTCAAGAATGATTTACAAAACAGGAAGGGAAAAAAAATGAACGAACCAGGATGGTGTTGGCTTCCTTGGCGAGCTTGAGCATGCCGATATTATCCTCGGTAATGAAGTAGCTATTGTCCACGGTCTCAAGGCCCTGCAGAAACATCGAGTTGCATATCAGTTTCAACTATTTTTACCAGTACAGTTCTAGTCACCCTTGCTGTAACAATTTAACTACTGATGAAGAAGTAGAGCTGTTTTCTAATGGCACGCGCGGTACAGTACAGCAGCACATGACCTGCCAGATTCGGTACGACTTGGATCTACTCCAGTTGCGTTGCATGGTCGGGTGGGGTGCGGCGGTGGACCACGGCGGATTCCAGCCGTGGCACGGGACAGCGGCACGTGGACTGGTCCCGTCTCGCGTCTACTCCCACTCCTACCAGCAAGCCGCAGGATTCCGTGGTCGCCATCACCCGGCATGCACCTGATCCCAAGCGGAAACAGAGGGCAACGGACGCGTGCCGAGCACGGCCGCATACAGAAGCCGGAGCCGGAGCAGAGCTGTGCGCAGCAGCCATCCTAGATTCATGTATCGTGTTCGGCCACGAGAAAAGCACATGATCGTGCTGCGAAATAAGAATTGTTTTCTGCATGGGACAAGGTAGGATTCCTAGACTTGTGTCGGCACTTGGCGGCTTGGCGGCCGGTGGTGCTCAATTCTGACTCTGATAAAAATGGCTTTGGAGTGTTCTAGTGCTCGTTTAAATATGCAGGACAGGTTTGAGTTAGGACAGGCATGCACGTATCGTAGCAAAGCTTCCTCCTACAAATCGTGCCGCGGAGAGGAAAAGTGAGGGAAAAGCGGGTGAGGTTGGTGGGGTGCTAGGCGGCTACCGAGAGAACTGACATCATGATGAGATACTTGTACATGATAATTTAGAAGTGAAGAATATTCATCAGCAAACGGCGAACAAATTACGCCGCAGTTGCTTTCAGGTGATGCGGAAAGAACTCGTCCATGGTCCACACCTTTCTCCGAAGACCAGGGGAGGAAAAGGAGAAAGCCACGTGCAGCCGCAATAAACAAAACAGGAGTAACTTAGTTTTTTATTTGAAATAAAAAATAGTTTTATTAAAAATAAAAATAAGTTAGCAACTGGTTAACGGTAAAAATGAACAGCAATAGTAACAATTGATTGATTCCTACCTGCAGCTGTACGCACAAAATAATTTTTCCTTGCTGGGATGGAATCTTGCTGGCAGCAAAGATTCACCGTGCAAGGAACGGTACTCGGGCCATCACGAGACAGCTCCCGTCCTGACACTGTTTTTACTCCAAAAGTTGCACTACCAGCTGGACACACGTCCGGGCCGTGGCCACGTCATACACACGCGTCGTCCCAGCCGTGCGATTTTCAATTTCCGTTTTCACCAATATTCATGTTTATAGTTTTTTTTTTCCAAGTAAAAACCATGCACGATTCATGTAGCGAGAAGTCCACGTTCATGGGGATTAACCAGTATAGCAGGATTTAATTATGGTAAAATTAGTTAGTACGCGGTGGACACGGCGAACCATTCATCACATCACCTGGTCACGGGCGAACTCCTCGGCGCCTTCGAAGGCGAGGTACGAGTGCGGGGACTTGTCCATGACGCGGCGCGCGAGGGAGACGGGGTTCTTGACGGTGGAGACGCCGGAGACGGCGCCGCAGCGGCGGCCGCGGCCGTCCATGATGCTGGCCTCCATCTCGACGGTGCCGCGGCGCGTGAGCGCGGACCCGCGGCCCGAGTTGAAGAACGGGTCCGTCTCGAGCTCGCGCACCACGGCCTCGACCACGTCCAGCGCCGACGCGCCGGCGCGGAGCGAGTCCACGCCGACCTGCAGGCACCGCGCCAGCACGCGCTTCGCCTCCTCCTGGCTCTGCTCCGGCAGGTTCGGGTCCACGCCCGCGCCGCCGTGGATGGCAATGGCCCAGCGTGCCATGTCTACCGGTTATCGAGCGTGGGGAGGGGAGCGCTCGGACGCTACGAGTCCTCTCCTCGCCCCCGTGCAACGCGTACAATGCTGTTGGATGTGTGAGGGATGCAGGTGCAGGGACGGGGAGGGTGGCTATTTATAGCCGACGGGAGCGAGGGTGGCGACTGGCGAGCACGCGGAGCAGGGAGGGGATCCCCGGACGCGAGGTGTTTCACTGCGCCAGTTTTGAGAATCACGATCGAGTCCGGAGGAGATACTGGCTGCTGCTGGAGTGGAGGTGGTGTAGGTTGGGGTCAGTAATCCAGCTTGGGATACTGCTGCTGATGTGGGCTTGGAATTTGGTGGAAACCGTTGTTTGATTAAGAAATGGGAATCTCTCTCAAGGGCAAATACGCACAATACTAGTATGTGAGAGCATCTTCAAGAGACCCATTAGGTCTTTTTAAATCAAATTTTGAGAAAATAAATTAAAAAATGTTCTCCAACAGATTCTCTAAACATCTTCCAAAATTTCAGGCTCCCTCAAAATCTTCTCTTTTGTAGGTAGATGTAGAGAGTTTCTCGGGGACCCCAATCCTCCTTCCTGTGCGCTGTCACCTGTTCGCGCGTAGAAAAAAGCCAGGCTCCCCACGAACTCCACGAGCTCCACCTCCAGTGCCCCCACCTTTGGTTCTCTCGGCGCGTCGTCCATCGCCACCTCGCGCCGATCGATGGCGCTCCGGCGCCCCGTCTCTCGACTTGCCTTTCTGAGCTACGTGCGTTGACGCCGTCCAGAGCTACGCTACGTGCACGACCGCCGCAACGATGGCAACGAGCAACGTCGAGTGCAGGACCAACGCAAGGCACGTAAGGCTTGGTCTCGACCTCAACTCACGGAACTCGATCGCAACGAATGGAAGAGCTTCGCTGAGATCTCGCCGGCACCGTAGAAGATCGCAACTCATCGTAAGTAGTCGATCTATAGGTTAAAAACGAACGTAACCTGTACTCCTGCCCAATTAAAAAAAAAATTTGGAGCTCAGTTAGGAAAATTGTTGGAGGAGGGAAGAAAGATAATCCTCTAAACTTTTTAGGCTGACCTCTAAACGTGATTTTAAAGGTCTTTTTAATGAGAAGTTTTTGGAGATGCTCTGAGCTGTTCTTTTGTAGGGAATATGTACAAAAATTCACTTAAAGTTTATTCTCACGTTCTTTTATTTTCTATATCTACTCCGTATGTTCGACTACTTAGCAGCTCCACGCAATATGTTTTTAAAATGATGTCCACAACATATCCAAACTCTATTTTCAAAGCTGACCAAGACTATAGAGCCTCTCCATTTGGCAGTCAGCAGCTGCCACAGACCGTAAGCAAGAAGCTCACAACTCAATCACCATTTCCTTTTGTGAGGGAAGAGAATACAGACACCAGCGCTCTTTCCTGGACGTTGCACGCAGAAGATCCGCAGTTAGGTGAAGATCGAGCTCAGCTCTTCCGTGGAATCCAACCCAGCCACCACGCAAAGTATCTGGAATCAGCTTGGATGCGCACCGAGGTCAGGTCACGCGCCAAAGGAATCTTTGCTCCATGCCGGCGTTTACGCACTATGTTATTCGCTAATCCCTGGGATTGCGTGCAGATTCAACTGCGCTAATCGCTGTCAGATCCATTCTTTTATTAGGATTAATTACCTTTCTATCAGCACGGTCCCGCAGACTAGGCGGGCATAAATTGATAGGGTTTAAACTATTTTAAATCTGTTCTTTAATTCGGATTTTTATTGATACCGTCAGAAAAAAGAAGGGGGAAAAACTTTACTATTCGTCCAAAGCTAAGCGAGAAAATTGTTGTTTTGAAGAATCTTGTATATGATCCCGACCTCACATAGTAAGCGATAAGCCTAATTGTAAGTGCTCTTCACACAAGAGATCCTTCGGTAGTGGCAGAGAGGCCGGAGGCTTGCTGGCAAGTGCACAAAGTGAGCGCCCAGCCGACAGGGGTTCGAACCCCCGTCCCCGCACCGCCTCCTGGAAGGCAGCGGCTACAAGCCGTATTTAAAAAAAAAAAAAGATTCTTCGGTAGTGATGTGATAACTTGAGATTGAGTTATCATCACTAGGAACAAGATAAGGGTGAAGCTACGGTGACCACAGCCCAATATTTTCCGAGCTCCAGATTCGCGGGAAAAAATAGAATCGCAGTGGTTGATTTCAGCCGCTACAGGTTCCGGTGCTTTCATTGCTGAACACATGGGGGGTTTTCGTTTTCAGACGCGAAGATAATTTCAGACCAAAAGAATCTCCTACACGGCCGCATCCATTTCAACGTGTTCATCCAAAGTATGTGACAATTACCGAAAGCAATATACTCCCTCTGGTTTTAAATTATTGAACTTTTAACATCAACTTTAACTATTTGTCTTATTAAAAAATTTATTCAAATGTGTATAATTTTATTATTATTTAATTTATCATTAGTTAAATATAAATCATAACTAATAATTTTACACATTGAAACAAATTTTTTAATAAGACAAAATTTTTGAATAAAACAAATGATCAAAGTTGATGTTAACAATATCAATAATTTAAAATCAGAGAGAGTATATTGCTTTCGTTAATTGTCACATCCTTTGGATGAACACGTTGAAATGGATGCGGCCGTGTAGGAGATTCTTTTGGTCTGAAATTATCTGAAGTATATTAGTAACTGGTAGTAACACATTATTCCGTCGGGCACCAGCCAATCAGAACTATCCCTGCACGTGAGATAAATCAGAATATCAGGTGCTCAAGAGAGGAAACCAATCGTAACTCGACACTGGCCAAGCAAAGTCGAGCTGCGCTTCTGGAGCCACATGATGCGTGGGTTTTCAGAGTCTTGAGGACACCTGCTCGAGAGCAAGGAGCTACTCGAGATAACACGTCGTGCGGCTACGTAGGCGAGACCTTTCGTGGCACTAGAAGCACAGGAGTACCGAGTATCCTTTCCTGCCGCCATGAATTCTGAGATTATATAGCTCCCTAGCTTTTGCTTTCTATCTCATGCGCGAGCTAGTGCTGCCTTTTAGTCGTCACCACCACTCATCTTCGTGTAGCTTTCTCATCCTTATTACTACTCCAAATCTATCTCGACGTTTTATGATATTTTGATGGCGTATAACCATAAAAATTTTAAAAAACGAATGTTTTAGAATATTCACTGCGTGTTTTATTTTCAAAGGACAACGGTCTTGTCTTACAACGACATGTACCAGTGCCTCGTTACTACTGTTGCTTATTGTCTGAAATACATTATTTGACAGGCTGTTGTATTGTTGTGCAGCGGCCGGTGCAACTTTGAATGATTCCTATTCTAAAAATATCACGTTTCGTGGCTGCTATCAGTGGTACTATGTGCATATAGATTCTCAACGGTTGCCTTGCTTTCAGTACCAGTACCACACGTGGGCCTTGCTCTTTAGTACTCCTCCTATTGCAACGATTAGTTTTACGAGTACTAAAAATGCACGAGCCAGCTTGGAATCCTGAAAAAAAGGACAACATGAAAACCACCCTCACGCCCCTGGACCAAATCGCTTTATCCTGCAAACTCCTGTTGTGTGGTGGCACGCACCGTGCCTGGGGCAAAGGTATCTACACCGAGGTAGCCGGAGCCATCGCCCATCGGGCGCCATGCGACTAGTTGCCTTGTTGGAATCTAACGTCGAAACAAACCATCGGATCGGGTCCGGGGGCGAAGGGACCCGTCGCGGGCCCTGCGGGTAGGATCCGAATCTCGGAATATTTTCAGTGGCGTCCACGAACAGAATCGTCTGTCGTTTGCGTTGCGATTCGAATAAACAAAGAGATTCGAGCGGCCGGTCGGTCGCACGTGAGACGGCGGGAGGGTGGACGAACACGTACGGCGGCTTCCAGGTCCAAGCGCGCGGGAGCCTATAGAAACGGCTGCTTCGGTGTGGAGCACACTGACATGTGGGGTAGAGAGTAGTAGGTCGCAGTTTCACATTTGGGCCAGGGTTTACAAAACCGTTCAAAACCGACCGGTTTTCGCGGTTTTCGATGAAATCGGTCCGGATTGATTTTACAAACCGATCGGTTTTCGTTTTAAAATTTTAAAAAAATTTGAAAATTTGAAAAAATTCGGAATACCGAAACCGGTAAAATCGGTCGGCTAACCGGTGAAACCGTCCGGTTTACTGTAGTAAACCGTTCAAATTTTGAATTTTTAATTTAAAGCGGTTTTTGACTGTTTTTTTGGTTTTCGCAATTTTTGTTAAACGGTTTAAAAGAAATAGTAAACCCTGATCCTGACTCGTGAGCCCGCGACGACAACTGGCGTGGCCGTACGAACGCACCGCCACGAGCGAGCAGGCAGGCAGGCAGGCCGTGCCCCTAGCTCCGGCAGAGAGGCGCCACCCCTTGAGCAGCCCCAGGAGGCCACGATTACACCCAAATTATCTGGATTATTATGTAGGCTTTATCACCGCATTTTATCACATCAAATCAGTGCTGCTGTCAGGGGTTACAGACCCCGCAAATGGCATTCCACCGATTCACATTACTATTTTCTTAAAAAGAGACTGATTATCTCTGGTGAATTCACCACTGTGACCTAGTAGTATGACGATTAGTTGAATGTTTTTTGATATATTAAAATTAGCTAGTGATGAAACCACTTGAGAGTTGTGAAGTGGAAATTTGGCTAAGAAAACGCGCAAGTGGCAGGGAACAGCGTATGCTAAAATGGACCCATTCGTCCCCGGAGGCCGGCGTGCTGCTTGCGACCAAAGACTAGGGGAGAGACAAGACAGACAGCCGCCTCTGCGGCCTTGACAAAACTTTGAACAGTTGGAGTATTTTACCTAATCAGTGGGATTAAAAAAAAGAGCCGGCTGAGTTGGCTCCACTGTTGGTAGTATACGCTGGGATTCCGCCTGTACTCCACTTTCGGATGACTGCGTGGCCGGGTGCACTGAACACTGATTCCGTCTCATGCAGTCGTGCTAATAAATCAATATTTTGTTTAGGCTATATCCCGAAATTTTGTCCGTTAGACTGCCAATATCAGTCAGCACGATGGCACGAGCTCGACCAATGGCTATCTTTTGTCCGTGGGTTAAGTGTTTTTTAGCATGTGTTTAGATACTGCAAGTACTACTACTGTCAGAGAATATACGTAAACGCATCCACGTCAGGACGAAGTGTATGGTAATTTTCTTGTAATTAGCAGAGGTGAAGCCAAAGCTTGCCGTTGAGGTCAGCTGATCCCGACGATTTCCATGAAAATTCATTTATTTACTTTGTAAATTCAGCTCTGATCTCCGTAGAAATTCACTGATACAATGTCATTGACTTGACCCAGGATGAATCTTCCTACCTGCGCCCTGGTAATCAGGACCCGCTTTGAAAGGACTCACTAGTTCTCCGGTTCGAAGAGTGTTTTCTCCTAAAACGATGGATTTTTCCGAGCGGCCTTGTTGCGGAATGGGTCCACCCCATGAATGTGTTCCGTTGCGTCAAGCTGTTGTGGACGATAACTTTCACTGTCGTCTAACTCCAAAAACAAAAAATGAGGCAGCCACCAAGGACAGCGCAGCAGGCTAGCGGAGACCACGGCAGCGGACCAGGAATTCGGCACCAAAGCGCCGCCATTCTTTTACATGCATAGCACATGGCGCGCGCGGGCGGCAGGCAGGAGAAGCTGGAAGCCTGGAACCGTCCGTTCTCGCGAGGCGCCGTGGCCTAGTCGGCGGCCGCCGGCGCCCGGCGAGATTCCCTCGGTGTTAGTGCATGCTGCGGTGAGGGACCAGGGGTCCAGGGCAGAACAGACCAGACCTGGTGTGTCGTGAGGCGCGCGCGGTTCTCGAGGGAGGGGGTCGTCTACTTGCCCACGCCGGGATCCTCCGGTATCCCCTCCTCGGCTTTGCCTGTCTGGTCCCAGCCGGCCGCCGTGCCGGATCTACAGGGGTCTTACTACGCTGGGTAAAACGGTAGAATCTCCGCTGCGAACAGTGCAGCTCTGTTTGCCATGAGAAAAAACAGGGGAGGCCGATGCAGGCCCGGGCAGCCATTTTCCTCTTCAATAAAACGCGCCGAACGCGGTGCACACTACACTGTGCATAGCACAGGAGGTATCAAATCATGTCAACATCACGATTGAAACGCGGGCGAGGGCTTTGGCTTAAACGGGGGCAGGAACTGTAACGAAAGCGCAAGTACGCTGTGACGTTTCCTTCCTACAGGAAAAAACGTTTATTTATATAGGAGTACGACTGTACGCAATAATGCAGTACGTAGTAGGTCTCCATGGCCATCGACACGAGGAAATGAATGAAGGGTCTGGTTGAACATCTCGAGTAATTTTCATAAAAATTTTATAAAAAATAATTAAATTTCACAGGAAAACTTTTTGTTTCCAAAGTCTAGATGTTCGTCAACTCGCGTGTTGTACATCGACGCATCTGACTTCTCTGTTACGACGATTTCGATGTCATCTAGACTGGCTCAATCGCATTAACAATTGCAAGCGCATGAGCTTACTGACTGCTTAAGCAGCAGGAGGGAAGGGACGGCTGATGGGTCCCTTGCCCCTTTGGAGGTGCGATCTAATCAGGTCTGTCCGTCTGTGGCATCAGACATGACCTTAGGCTGGATTTGCACAACGCTGGTTCGCCGATCATTTTCCTTGGGATGTGAAGCTTCGTCACAATATCCTTCGCATTTAGATGACCCAGCGTGATTAATTACGCTAACACCCTTAGAAAAAAAATTACTCCGTACTTAAGTAACACCTTCGCGGCCTCGCATTTACATGGCCCAACATCAAGTGGACCGAAAAAACGGTTGTAATGAAGCCCAAGTATTATAATTGGGCCTTTCAATTCACAACGTCCAATCCGCGGTTCGATTCCTCGAAGGCTCGAAGTAACTCGAAGCCCATGCTTTGACGCTTGGGATGGGCCATGTCATCCTCAGTTCTTACGACTTCGACAATGTCGCATCCAGCTTGTCTGCAATCATCGCGATCCATGCCTACAAGGAAGATCAGGTGGGTAACGGGTACTGTAATTCTCAAATTGCAAATTGGGTTCTCAAGTGTGCCGTCCACAATAGAGTACAAACAAAGTATCACATTCAAAATCACTAAAACATATTGGACTCCAGTATTAACAAAATGGATATGCAACCATTCCAGAACAGAGCAGTAGAAACAATCCTGTCGAGACTTTGAGTGAGCAACATAGGCAAACTGTTAAGTTTTGCCTTTGGCCAGGGTTAAATGTGTTCTGACTTCTGAGGGAGACATTATTATAGCACCACGAATTGCTTATATGTACTTTAATAACCTATTATCAGAAATTCAATTTCTGTGTGGGGTCCTTTAACCAATTAACAAATTGCTGGTTCTTTGAAATATTTGTTTGGGGCACGAATGCATGAAAGTACCACAAAGCAACTCTAAAGGAAGAAAAAAAACCGGCATACCTGATCAATGCTAGTGAATCCTCTTATAGTGTTGCCACCAATAATTGCAATTCCTTTCTCACCAATTGGTTGTAATATAAGTGCCTATAACGCATAAATTATGTTGTAAAGCCTTGGTTGAGAACTATAATATACTCACTCCATCTGACTTTTGCATCAAGCATTTCTGGATATGAACCAAGTTTCGCTGGATATTTCAGTTCCCAAATATCACCAGTAGATGTTTCCATATTATGTTTTTAGGAAATGCTTCTATGTAATAAAATTCTCTATAGCAACTTAACATCACCCGCGTGTTAGCTGGCAAGAACGGCAATTCGGACCTTCCAGGATACAGGGCGAGATTTGCTAGATAAGATTCTGCAGAATATTGCTATGGTGAAGTTTCTGAAACAAATTCAAATAACATCCAAATAACAAGAAATACTCACGCTTTTTGGACTCCATGGCATTTGTATAAAGGGAACCTTGAATTAACTTTTGTGCATCCACTGAAAGTGCATTACCAATCTTCTGGAGATCCCGCAGCAACCCCAATTTGAAGAACGCAAGTACCTCCATATACAGCAAGCAATGATTTGCAACAAGTTGCAGTTGTGAGGGAACCCCATGTCCTATTCATAAGAAAAAAAAAAGGAACAGCTTCACTGCATATATGAAATCGTGGATTCATACAAGTCCATGAGTATTATCCCAAATATTACAAGAATGAATGTAAATATTCAGATTTCAAACTTATAAAGCACTTGAATAAATGGCAGTGAAACCCATCAGTCGAATTTTCAGAGTTACCCAAAAGCATTGGTTTTGCTAGGAAGAAGAGTCCAAACTACTGGCAGGCCATTGACTAATATAAACACATAGGTAATCACAGTTGCACATAATATGTCTAAACTATCGTTCCTTTTGTTATGCTTTCTCCAGTCGAACAGTCCCAAAGCAGTTCATTATCAGAAGGGAAATACCAAAGCAGTTCATGAAGAGCAGAATCTGAGACACCCGGATCTACTCGTTTACATTCAACCCCACGAGGAACCACCTAGCATCAAATTTAGAGATGAGGCGTTAGTAAATTAAATTACAACGCAGGATTATGGGAACAATGGGTGTATGGTTATTTTTTTTCCCTCACCGGAGTGATGGATTTTGGCCGGATGGATAGCCAAACTAGACCGGCAAGGATGTCAGTGACGGAAAGCGCAAGAGTTAATATGTCAGCCCTCGACTGCGAGCTGTTAGAAGGGGAAATGTGGGAAAATGATTAGAGTAGCAACGACGAATCGCATCAATCAGAGGTGTTTGCAAGCGCGAGACTAGACAAGTGGAAAAACAAGCAATTTGGAGGGCTCTCCAAGTGCAGAAAGACCTGGACGCGTCGGCGACAGCAGCGATGCCGGAAACTGCACGGTTCAGTAGGACAGCGACGAGGGAGGAGCCGCCGACGAGGATGGGCATCCCGCGGACGAGCGTGTCATTGCTCTGGACCCAGTCCTCCACCCACTCCTGCCGCGGCCGCGGCGCCCTGCTGCGCGTCTTCTCCTGCTGCATAAAGACGAAGAAGAATCGAACAGCTGAGCCCACCACAGCTCCGTGCATCGCTGTTTCGAAGGCAGGACAGGAGTAGCGAATGGAGAGGGGATGGAAACACCTACCACTGCGAAATGCGGCTGCGGCGGTGCTAACGGCCCGAAGGGAAGCCTGCGGCAGCCGCGGGGTGCGTACACTGGCCGTAGCCTTGCTGACGGGTGCGGAGCTCAGAAGCAATAACGGCACCCGCTGAGCTTCATGCCGTCCGCTCAACGCGGTCGACGGGCGAGCGCGGAGAGGATGACCGGTAGTCGGAGATGAGCCTAAACCGTCCAAATGGGCCCGACGTTTCACGCATAGGAACAGGATGTACGTGCGCCGATCATGACACGGCCCATGATCTAATCCGTGAGGGCCGGGCTCAATTTCGAATCACCGCCCACCCCTTACACCTAACTAGCGCTCGCAGGCAACTGACCAAACACTGCTGTGACTCTGAGCTCGCAGCGATGGGTTTGTTCGTTTCGTCGTTGTTGTTTCAGATTCCTTGGTTCTGAGTTAGTACAGTATATAAGTAATTTTCCGTCTGCTTCACATGCGATCATCTAACTTGACAACACTGAAAATGAAGGACTAGCGTCATGCTGAACTAGTCCAATGAACTTGAACGCCACCTACTTAACTACTCTCCAGATGCCCTGTGATCCCTTGAAAAATACTGGAGAATTAAGCCGCTATCACCGGAAGAGGGAGAGACCGAGAGAGACACGCGGTGTCGGCTTCCCAGACGCCGACGTTTGACTCCGACCAACCCCGCTGCCATCTCATGTCACCGGATCGTTTTCGCGAAGAAAATTGGAGGCGGCATCAAGCAACCCATGTGCCGGCTTCCTGGGGCGAGGAATCCTCCGTTCCACAGCTTTACGCGTCCGGCCGCTCGTGCATCAGCGTCGGCGGTCAGGAGACCCAATGGAGTAGCTGTACCCTTTTCTTGTTGCCATTGTTTCAACCTAAAGCAAAGAACCTTCCTCTGATGACTGATCGTCCCCTGCGACACGTTTCGCCGCTGGAGTTGAGTTGTGAACCACGTGGGGGAATGCCGGGAAGCACGGGTCATTTGGGCATCAGGAGCTGGCAGAGAGAAATCGCTCAATTATCTTATCAAACACTAATATTAATATTATGTCTTCAGTCTGGATATCAGATAGCCTGTAAATGTGAATTGAACGCGTTTTATCTACCACAACCTCCCTGGTCCATGACACTCTAATTTCCCGCAATTTCCCAACCGACAAGATCTATGTAGAGCACTACTGATCTAATATGTGGCTCGACAAGTCAAGCTATTAATTGTGGAGTGGTCCAAATGAACGTAGCATCAGCTGAACAGGAACGAAGTGCGCAACAAAAGATGGGCATGTAACGTCGATTGAAAGGTTTGGTCTTCAGCGGCCAAATGTTAGGGGCCAAAAAATTGGTGCGCAGCTGGAGCTTTGGCAGCGTCGATCGGGCCCTAAAGTCAAACAAGTTGGTTATGGTCTCTGACTGTGTACGGCCGCTACTACTATGGTTGGCGTCCTCCGGTGCTGTGCTGGTGCGTTGTCCAGAAGGACAGGAACAGAAACAGACAAGTGTCTGGTCGAACAGTGCTGATAAAGTTTGATTTGTCCTACGAGTATATGATTATAGATTTACTGTAGCGGTTAAATGTGATTGTGCGACAGTTTTTTTTAGTGCGTCCAAGCAGAAGTTTACATGACAACATTGGTCTATAGTTTTCCCTTCAGTCGATGAACTACTGAAGAGAGCCATAACAAAGCTATCAGAAGTGCAGCACTCATAAGCACTGAATACGAGCTGTTTGTCGCAACCAACTAATACTACTACAATTGCCAATGTAACTATACTTTAAAGCAAAGCATATCACCAGTAGTATATTCGGTCGATTGTGTCCCTTCAATATCGCTTGAAAACGCAGCTAGTGATGCTTTCCAGTTTTTTTTTTTTTTTTGGTTATTTCTCATCAATCTGTCAGTTACAATTTTCCATCCCAGCGGCATGAAAATGGAAACATACCAATATGGAGGATTGAAGCTCAAGCATCGACCATCCCCACCTTTATGCAAAGTCTATACCGCAATATCGAGGGCACGGGTAAGAAGAGCTGAAGATTGCATGATGAATTGAACAGGGTACCACTAAAATTCTTCTTTTCCCCTTGAACGAACCAAAAGTCTTTATGTTACCAGTGTCATAGCAATGCGTAGCTAACTAACGATCGCACAGTGCGCACCGTCACAGCTTGACACAGTGCCTGGCCAGTCAGAGCATCAGCATGTGAAGGACAGAGCGTACAACAGCAGTTAATAGTACATTAACTACTCCTAAAACGGTAGAACAGCAACTGTCTTTCTGCCGGAGAAAGAACGCGCTCCTATGATTGCCTCAATGATCTGTCCCCGCGGCTTCTCTGTCGGTTTCAACCGGCACCCAGCCATTCTTTTACTTTCCCTTGCTTTGCTTGTTCACTTCCTTCGTCCTATCGTTCTGCTGATCGAATCGACCTTGCAGTAAGTGTAACTGAACAGCGAAGAATTTCCGATGTCGCATGGCTCGTAGCCTCCTGTTCTGCTCTGTTCCCTTGAGCTGAAAGCGTTGCGCTCATCTGGCTGGAAACGTCCCTGCGTTTAGCGTAAGCAACAACGCTTCAACCACTACTCCAGCCAGTGGTGTCTAAAGAAGAAAATGCAGATTAATTAATACTACTAACACTTACTCTCTCTGTTCTTTAATTGATATCGTCGTTGACTTTTAAATTCAACTTTGACTATTCGTATTATTAAAAAAAATTCGATAAATTTCATATATTTTAATATAATTTAATTTATTATTAAAATTATTTGAATCACAACTTAAAAATTTACATACTCAAGCAAATGTTTTAAATAAGATAAATGGTTAAAGTAAAAAAGAAGAAGAAGGACCGAAAGACTCCCTCCGTTCTCTTTCGTCGGGTTTCCATCAGGAAATGATTAATCCCATGAACCAGATGCTACCAGTAGCTGTTAGCGAGTAGTAGTTGCTATGGGCACACTAGGCATGTGTTGGCATTTTAAACGATGTAAGCCCGTTTGGAACGCAGGAATTTCGTAGAAATTTTATAGAAATTTCACAAAAATCAGTTTAATTTTCAGAAAAAACGCAGGAGAAAAATTTCTCTGTTCCAAACGGCGGCTAAAAGGACGGCAATAAAAAGGATAAGAAAAATAATGGTTATGCTTGACCTTTATGCGGTCACACTCTGAATTGTATTCTGCGACGCGCGTAACGGATGTTTATGTTCAGTTTCACGGAACGGTCAGTACGGTCATACGAATGTTCAGTACTTCAGTGTCCAACGCTGAAAAGGAACTGTTCAAACACCGCCGAAACATATACTACTGTACTACTCCATTTCGAAATTATCGTGAACAATGAAAAATGAGATGAATCCTTTCAGAAAAAATGAAAAATGAGATGAAATGATACCGAATTAGCTATGCTCTAACCGCTGGTCGTTCAGCTCCTTCTGTGAATACGAAAGCATGGGCTGGTGAGCGTCACACTCACAAAGCTGGTAGGTGTCGCCGGAAGAACGTTTCTCAAATACTGACACCGTCTTATACATCACACGATCTGTATTGCGACCTCTTTTTTTTTTCCTCCATGCTTATACGCTGCTGTAGCAGAATCAGATGCTGGTTCAGCCCGATCTGTACTGTACAGTTCATGTTTCTTCAAGTAAGCTCGCTGGTCTTGTACTGTACTACCGCCCTTCGCCAGCTCTTTCTTGCAAGAAATTCATATGCTCGTAGTACTAGTTCTGAAACCAATGGATCAACAGTTTTCTCCGCCGCATCAAGTTAGGCCCCGTTTGGGACGGAGGAAACGGCGTAGGAAACTTCATAGGAACTATCCCTCCGGAAGGGAATGAACACGGGCGTCTGGAATGGAGGAACGGTCGTTGCCGTTCCAGATGAAAGGAAGGGAAGATGCGCTATTTCACAGGAATGAAAAAAATCTACTCCGACTCAAGGGAAAGTCGCGGGCGCTCTGTCTCGTCCGCTCATCTCTCCTTCCCGCCGTGGCTGAAAAGTGGCGCCATGCTGAACCCTGCTCCCGCGCTCGTCGCCGACTCGGCTCCCATGCGCCGCCGTTCCGGCCTCTGACCCTGCTCCCGCGCGCTGCCTGTGGTGCTAGAGGTCGGGACGAGCACCTGGTACGCGGCCTTGCCTTCACGCAGGTCCATGGCGGAGAGCAGCACCCCAAGGTCCAGGAACAGCCAGAAAAGCACGAAGGAGGACATGGCAGTTGCCGCCGCTGAGGGCTCGAAGCCCTGCTCTGGCGCGTCGGCAGCGGCCGCCCCTGTCGCAGCTGCGGCCTGAGGGCCCGAAGCTTTTGGTTCTGCTGGGGATCCATTTCACCGTATGCCTGGGTTCTTGCGCTAAGCCAGTAATAAGCAATCGATGTCCTAGACGTTAAGGTTAAGGCCTGGTTGGAGTTCTCCATTTCATCGTCATCGAACTCGCCATTCATCTCTACATATCGGGATGAAAAGAGGTTGCTATTTGTTAATCATGCAGTATTTCGAACTAATCTGAACAATTAGAATTCTATGGCTTTTGTTCCTACATTTCAAATTCAGATCTCGGAGAAATTCGAAGGGCATATACACAAAGTGCTCGACGACAAGATAAAGCTAATGGAACAATTGAGAAAAAAATAGGAACTTCAGGAATTTCTTTGAATTTTTAAAGAATAATCATTACAAAAGATTTTTTTTTAATTTCAAAACTGAGGTTAGAATGAGAGTGGCTAAGAAACTAATTTAATTTATATGCTATGAATAATGATAATATAGCTTTAAAAAATTTTAAGTTCTACTAATATTCTTATTTCTGTGTTTCTATTTTTGCATTTCAAACACTTTAATTTTTTCATTCTTTTGTTTTGAAATCCTGTAGTTTTATCACTTTTTCTATTTCTATATTTTCCTCATTTTTTGCTTTTTTTTTTAGGTTTTTTATTCCTCCGTACCAAACGAGGCAAAAAAGGTCACCCCGTTTGCGAACTGCCTCGTCCAGGCATCGAGCCATCGTCCAGGCATCGAGAGCAGTACACACTACCAGTATTGTAAGTATGTATTGTTCGGAAACAGTACAGTACTGCAAAATCTACGCGACAATTGTCGCGTTTTTGTTTTATGTTTTTTTTTACCCTAGTTAAAGCAGTATATTTTAAATTTATTATTTAACAAATAGAAGTATAATTACTTTGACATAGATGACAAAGTTCTATAAACATATACTTCGGTCTAAAAAAAAAGTTGTCGACATAGTCTTCAAAGTATAAGTGTGACATTTGTTATCTATAAAATATTTAATAAAAAGTAGCATCGGTACACTTTAAAAAAAGTATTTTAAAAACAAATTATTTCTAATTTTTTAACTTAATAAATTTAAAATTATTTCTAATTTATATTGGCAATGTTTGATTAAAACATTACGTTTAAAGGTACTATTTTTTTTTATCAAACGGAAAAAAGATTGAATCTTATTTCTCATAGTAATCAACGAGCATTTTTAGAAGATAAAACAATTTAAGTTATCTAAATATATATTTTTATTATATATAAAGATTTTTAATTGTAACATATACTTGCAAGACATAGAAATAGAATAAATTTATAAAAACTTCTCTTATATCTTTTAAAATAAATCTATTAAATCTATAATAAAAGTAAATTTAATTTAACAAAACAGTTACAGTTAATTTCTTATATCTATGTTATTGGCTATGTGTACTACCATATACTTGTTCCATTCTTAAATTATTGTTTACTGTTGATTTTTAATATCATTTTTGACTATTCAACTTATCTAAAAAATTAATTTAAATATGTAAAATTTTAAGTTGTGATTCAAATAACTTTAATGATAAAGTAAATTATAATATATAAAATTTATAAAAAATTAAATATGATCATAGTCAAAATTTATGTTAAAGTTGAAAAAGCTAGAACGATGACACAGCCGTTCATGCTTGCTCCCGTCGAGTAGAAACACTCTATTACATTCACCGGAGAAAAGATTTTTTTTTCTTTTTTAATATCTACTGTTAAATTTAATTTGATGGTTAATACTTTTTAGAGTGACGTGACAACGAGGGTTAAAAAAACGTTTGCGTATTAAAGATTCCTAAAACGGATCTTTGTTCCGCTCTAATCGGGGAAACGGTAAATGACCTGCAGATGTTTGATATACTACTCCTAGGCGCTGAATAGAAAACTTTCGAGAATATATGCTCGCATCGGCCAATGAACGCACGGGCATGGGCTTGCACGTGAATGCCATCAGCTGTAAAGGCCAAGGCAAGCGACAAGGAAGCTCTGCAGCAGTTTAACGGAGGCATGCTTGCAAAACCCAAGCAGCATGTGCATCGTTGAGTGCTCCCACGCTTACAACAGTCTCTGTTAGTCCTATTTGGATTGAAGAATTTTTTTATATATTTTTTTCTGTAAAATTAAATTAATTTTTGTAAAATTTTTATCCAATTCCTATAAAAAATTCTACGTTTCAAAGGATAAAGAGAAAGGTCCGTCAGACTGTAATTCTGCAGGAAGCGTGGTAATATCCGGCGCCGGAAAGCTGGAAATGTGCTCGCCGGCCGCCGCCGCCGACTTCAGGACCTGACATACTAGCAGCTGCCGTTTCTGGTCGTTCTGTCCCTGACCCCCCCCCCCATGGGTGAACGAACGAATCGCTTCAAGTTTCACCATCCAGTATCGTACAGAGCAAATGATGACGTGCATGGGCTCGGTTGGACGAACCATTCATTGCAGGCACCGTTCGTTCACGCGTCGCTCCCCCGACTCCACACGACGAAGATCTCAGCAGCCGCAGCTGTCCACCGCATAACGCACATTGATCACACAGTACCGGGCCTGCCGCCACATGTTCGTGTTCGCGCCCCCGTCGGTTGGATCGGCTTGTGCATGTTGGAGTACCATCTGCTGTTCCATTGGACCGGACGCAGCGACAGTAAATCATCAGCAATTCACCGATAAAAACTCTCGCTCCGACACGGCGCATTGCCGCGAGAAACGGAGGTCTCGTTCATTCTGGCCTCTGCCGGTGCGGCTCCGACTAACGGCCGCCGAAATACTCCGACACCTTTGCTGAGCGCTTTCCCAACTCCACCACCCACCACCGCGTCCTTTTCCCTCCGGGCTCTTCTCGCCGCAGAGCGCCTGGCCACCGCGCTCCTGCCGTCCGTCTGCGACGCGGTGCGGGGCCAGTCGCCAACAAATTTCCGAGGGATCCCCCACCTCACCATCCGCCACCACCCTACCAGCTGCCTGTCCCCGCACCCCGGCCGCTGCCGCGCGCGCGCGCTCTAATAATTGCGTCGCTTTGCACCCCGCCTCGCATCGCCTTGCCCTGGCTTGTCGAGCAACAGCAGTGGAGAACAGAACAGAACAGAGCCGCGCTTATATCACCAACCCCACCACCATCCCCCCCACCGCCTCCGAGTCTCCGACTGCCACCGCGTGAGCTGAGAGAGAACAGGAGGTGAAGGCGCGCCTGCGTGGTAGAGCAAGGGGCCGTACGGGGAGGGAGCTAGGCTAGGGAGATCTTGCCTCGCTGCCCCCAACCAACCCCATCCGGTCAGGCGGCATGAAACTCCCGCTGCTGCGGTGGCCGGGTCTGGCGCCCGCGGCGGGGTCGCCCGACGCGGCGCCGGAGCCGGCGAAGCCGTCGCTGCCGGCGGCGTGGCTGCTGCTGCACGCGCTCTTCTGCGCGACGTCCATGGCCGTGGGCTTCCGCTTCTCCCGGCTCATCGTGTACCTCCTCTTCCTCCCGACGCCGCTCACCGACCCCGCCGCGCACCTCGTGTCGCTCATCTCCCCTCCCGTCATGCTGGCCGGCGGCAACGCGACAGCCACGATCACCACCACCACCACGACCACGACCACCGTCACCACCACCACCACCGTGGCCACGGAGATTGGCGCCCACGCGCACGTCCACCACGGCCCCGTCTTCGTCGGCCGCCACCCGATCCGCGTCCGCCCGTGGCCGCACCCCGACCCCAACGAGCTCCTCAAGGCGCACCGCATCCTTGCCGCCGTCCAGGAAGCGCAGCGCAGCAGTAAACGCCGCGCCGCGAACGCGCCGCCCAGGCCCATCGTTGTCATCACCCCGACCACCACCTCCGCGCTGCAGGTTCCGTCCCTGATCTCCCTGTCGCACACGCTCCGGCTCGTCGACGCGCAGCTGATGTGGATCGTTATCGAGCCCGGCCACCGCACCGACGCCGTCGCCGCCGTGCTGTCCCGCTCCAACGTCGACTTCCTCCACATCACCGGCCCCAGCGACTCCACAACCGCGCGCCTGCGAATGCACGCCCTCAGGTACGCATTGCTCCGGCCAGTCATTGGATCTCGCGCTCCATATTCAGCTCATAATATGTAATTAATTCACCGGAACCCGCCTCAAAAAGTCGTAATTAAATCGGATCTCTCCAAATCCCCAGGGAGATCCGGAAGAAGCAAATGGACGGCATCGTGGTGTTCGCCGACGAGACCAGCATCCTCCGGATAGAGCTGTTCGACGAGGCGCAGAAGGTGAATTCCGTGGGCGCCGTGCCCGTCGGGATCCTGAGCGAGGACGACGGCGCCAGCGAGTCATTCCTCCAAGCGCCGGCGTGCGACGCTGAGGGGAAGCTGGTGGTTGGCTACCGCGTGTCGGAGGAGACCGTGCTGCCGGCGAACCGGAGCGACATGGTGCTGTCCAGCAGGCTGGAGTGGGCCGGGTTCGTCGTGAACGCGCGGACGCTGTGGGACGGCGCCAAAGAGCGGCCGGAGTGGGTGCGCGACCTCGACGCCATCGACGACGCTGACGAGCACGCCTCCAGCCCGCTCGCGCTGGTGACCAACGCCGGCCGCGTGGAGCCGCTCGCCAAATGCGCCCAGACGGCGCTCGCGTGGTCCCTACGGTCGGACACTCTGCATGAGGTTAAATTCCCACACGAGTAAGTTCGCCGGACTCCTAGTACTCCTAACTTGTTACTGCTGCTTGCTATTTTAGAGTTTTTTTACTACTGCTCGCAATTAGAGTTACCGCGTGATAATTACCCGCACTTGCTGCATGCTCGTCAGATCTAATACTACTCTTTTGTTTCGTGGCGCGACACGAGGTACACCTAGTTGCGCAAATCATGGTTGGTGATGATAGTCATGGTGTTCCTAATTAGCTAGGCTCGGCGGTAGCCTGGTACGCATAAGCACATGCCGACCGGAACAGCGACATTTATTAAGAACGCAGTCACAAACTACTCCTGATTAACGCCGTCAGAGAATGCTTTCCGTGTAGAGATCGTGATTTGTGATCTGTCGATCTCGGTCTCTCTACCTGACCTAGGTTGTTGACGTTTTCATGAACCATCCTGTGTCGGTCCCTGTAGCTCTCGTCCACGTGCCTTGGATTATTGTCGTAACATGGCACTACAGCTTGAGTGGAACCGTGCATCATAGACATGGCACATGGATTTCTTCTTTTGTAGTAAGAAATTATTTTTCCCTCGAACCAATTCCACGGTCCTCGTGGTGTCACTTGTCTAATCAGACTGGTTTGTGGAGCATTCGGCGCAGTCACCTTACTTTCTCCAAAAAGGCCCTCTACTTGCTAAATTGCTCCACTGGCTCACCTAATCCAGCTGTCCTAAAAAAGCTGAGCCAGATTGTACCCAATAGTCACACCTAGCGTTTCAATTAGCTTATCCTAATCATGAAGGCTTTCTTGCATCTGCATAGCTTTTCTAGATTTAATTTAGCCATATACTGCATGTGTCTTGTAGCTTTAGCTTATGTTTGGTTCTAAAGTTGTTTTGAGGATCACAAAATTCGTATTCAGAACATCTGTGAAAAATAAATTTGTTCTAAAGCTGTTAATAATATTCTTTCATTGACAAATTTGTGCAGATGGAAAATCGATCCTCCGCTTCTGAATACTGGTGCACGGCAACAGACTGTTAAACCAGAAACAATACCGATGCAATCTAATCAGGCAAACACTGAAGAGCAGCACTAGGGGAGATTTTTCTTTCGTGGGCAGTAGAATCAGATCAAACCACGTCGCTGCTGCCCCCAAATTTGTCAAACGTCTCCACTGATGAGTTCCTTGGTACTGTCGGTGACAAGCGCTGTCAAGCAGCATAAGCCAGCTCAGATCAGTTCCTTGGACCCCTTCTTCGTCTAAACCACTTTGTACTACCGTGTAAAATAGATACAGTTTAATTATCTATACCAGTCATCACTTTCTCCAGTAGATAACAAGTTAGGAATATTGTTTTCGTGTAAAGTAGATCAGGGCAGAGGATTGCAGAATTGTTGTGGTCTGGGAGTTAAAAGCATTGGTTGTACACTTTTATGAAATAATGATGATCCAGTTTTCACTTTACTGTTCTATTCGCATCGGTTGGGAGTGTCCACTTGTCCAGAGGTTGGGGTTAAAGTTGAACTCTACAAAAAGGTTGTTAGGTTGTGCAAATCTTATGGCTTTTGGCGCTCGAAGTTAGTTTTTGATTGCCAGTGGTCAATTGGTCATAATTTGCCTAACTTTGAATAAGGTCGTCAGCTACAGACATACAGCAGCTTGCCTGAAACCGTTACTACTACATTCTCCTTTTTTTTTTTTTAAGAAGATCGGGGAGAGCATCCCATCTTTTCATTCTTTTTCGAGGCACATATATAAAATAGTCGCATGTAAGTTACAAAGGTAAAAGAAATAGTCGCATGTAGGTTACAAGGGTAAAAGCAGGGGAGAAAAAGAGAACAACAACACTCTCTCTTCTTAAAGAAGAGAGTAACAACACACATCAATGCAACCAACAAAAAAACAACGTAACAAAGACACATCACACATCAATTATACTTGACAATCACTAGTAAGGACCACCATCGAAGAAACCGCTTTGACGATCTCCAATCCACGCAACCGTTGAGCACCGAGTCGTAAGACAGACAACGGTTGTGACTTGTATGACGTTAGAGAACCATCTGGGATCTAAACAGGAGATCTTCAACGCCCTTGAAGGAAAGAAAGCCTTAAAGAAAGAAGAACCCTTAAGAGGAGAACAAAGAGATGCAATCATGGTCTGACTAACCCAGTATATGATGAGGTAATACAACTAAGAAGTGTAGATAACAACAAAAGATAGCTATCAAGTGCAGACCATACCAACCAAAGGGTAGTACAGACAGCAATGAACCAAAGAAGATGCAGTAAAGATGGTGGTAAGAGGAGAAAGATAGAAGGAGCACATATGCTAACACGAAGAACGAAAAATAAGATACGTTGGACACCGACTACAAAAGACTAGTTGCCACCATAAGCCAGAACCAGAAGCCACCGTGAGGATCTCCAAAACCATGCAACCGTTAAGCACTGAGCCAGAAAGGCAAACGACGGTTGTGATTTGCATCACCTTTGAGGACCATCCGAGATCCAATCGACAGACCTTCGATGCCTTTTGAGGGAAGTAAGCTTCAAAGGAGAAAGAACTATCGAAAAGGAGAACAAAAAGATCCAAGAGAGGAGATCATAGTCTAGCTAACTTGGCATATAATGAGGTGACACAATCAAGATGTGAAAGAATTGACAAAGCAGAACACCGAGTATAACCCATGGTGATTAGTGGCTAGTGAAGACACGGTGGTCAAGAGAGGACACACACAAACAACAAAAGGATGGAGAGTGGATGTGGGAAAGAATACACTGGGCCAATGCTAACCCGCCAAACTCCAGAATGATGCCTCGAAGGATGTCGCGACATAAAAAATGTCGCTATCGCTCGATCTAGGACCAGCTAAATCTAGGTTTTCAGCTGAAGAATTATGGGGTTGGCGATCAAGAGCACCTCCGCAGCGCCTCAAGAGGGATGGCGCTCAAAACGTCATCGCTGCAGGCACAAAGCATGCCAAAGGTCTCCGGTATTAATCGATGGCTAATTCACAGAGCATTCTCTAAGATAAGCTCCTCTGGTAGCTTGAATTTTCTCGCCATCAGCAAATTGATTCAGGGCCACCGGTGAGTAGATAGCTTGAATTTTGGTCCGATAGGGGCCATAAGCCGTATTGTCCCGAACAGGCCGAGAAGAGTAAAATTGACCAAGCCAGCCTAGAACCAGTTCAGGCTTATCCAAAAGGCCTTGAATATGATCTTGGGCCATGTACCCCGTCTTGGGCCATGTTTGATCAGAGTAAAATTCTTGGGCCATGCGAACCCATTCATTCGTTGATACGAATTCGAGCCACCTCAGGCTTAGGTTGAGCGCGTTTTCTTTTTCCACCGACGACCCAATCAATCAACGTCAGCAAAAATCCAGCACGGCATGTTAGGTCTAACCAGGATAATAATGCTCGAAAGCAACAGGAAAAGCGCTGTGCGACATTGTGAGCCGGAGAAGGGAGATATTTTTCCTCCCATCCTTACTTGGCTCTCTTTTGGCCGGTTTCATTTATACTAGTACTTCATACAGCGGAGCGGCTCCTGTGTTTCTACGGCACCATCAAAGCTAAATACTACTATTACCAAACGGTAATATCCGGCGTTGATGGAGCTTGGGTCGATTCGGTCTTGTACCAATTCGCAAACGCAACGCAACGCATCGTACCGGTGACGAGGATTACCCGGAGGAGTGGACAACCAGGGTACGTACATGGTTGCGTGCCGGGCAGCTTGTTGGACATTGCTTGCAAACTGATTTAGTGGAGCCTTTGACCAGAGCCCGGTTACGTTACTACACTCCACGAGCAGAACGACGGAGGGAGGCAGCCGTCGGTTCGTCGTACCAGATACCTCACGGCTCTAATATGCATCACATGTGTGTAGTTTGCTCTGCACATGCGTGCCAATGGATGGAACATAGACCAACACATTAGTTGTGTTCGTCCTTAATATGCCCAGGGACAAACCGACGGGCTCGTAGCTGTCATGTTCGTACACAAGTTCCTGCGCGTTTCCTCGCTGCCTCCTTCTTGTCCCAGTGGTGGCGGATTAACCGGATCAGACGAGATAGAAAGCCCAGTGGGCAAAATCAGCAACATTTCAACCTCATCAAAAAAGGATTGGTGAGAAGAGAAGGGGGGGGGGGGGGGGGGGGGGGGACTATGCGGGCGGATAAACAAAAACGAAATACAGCAGTATACTCTGTTTTATGCTGCTACTACTAGTACCAAATCCTTCATCCACACACGGCACCCAACGGATTCAAGTACCCTGGTGTTTTATACTCCCAAATTACGTACGAATACGATACATGATGATTCATGAGGGAACTAGGCAGGCTTTGGGCCAATCATCACGGTCGCGGTGTGCGGGGGCTCAACGCCTCAGTTACAACTCACAACCCAAGACCCAACCAATGCCCGCCGCGACGTCTTGCCGAGATCCCGAGCTACTCCTACTCCTCCACGGACGCGCACGAGGAATCCTTGCCTCGCTGCTTTTCCCTGCGGGCGCCGTGGAGGAACAGATCAGATGAGGAATCCTTCCTAACCCATCCTCTCGTCTCCTCAACCACCGGATTCCGTCTACACCCCACATGGGACCGTGGGAGGGTCAACATGAACAGTGGGTCGCAAGTCGTGGTCCGAACCGTCCGATTCATGCAAGGAACGGGTGGCTGGCTTACTTGGCCCTCGTTCTTCCACATTAGCCGCCTTCGCCGCCATTGTCTTCCTCCTCCCTGCTCAATGCTCATCTCAGTGCACCGCAAGCAAGTTCCCACGCATTGCACTCTCATACGGAACTGTATCTGCTACTACTACCGCGGCTCAAACGGGAACGGGATACACACAAAAGGGTAGAGACAATTTCGGTCAAAACCATCCACCTCCACGTTCACCCGCCTTCTCGACGGACACGTAACCCCGCTCGATCGAGATCTCTCCCGTGCAAGTGTATATGCAGAGGACTTACTGTTTATAAAATTAGATAAGTTTTCAACCGCAAGATTAGAGATAGACGGATCAAACTCGATACTACAAAGCAAGATGAACGGTAAAATTTCAATAAATAGTAACACGTTGGTACTATAGCGGTACGAAATTGCCACTGCACCGAAGAGTTGGTACTGTAGCGTCTCTCACACTACAGTGAACCTTTGCAACTACTGCAGAGAATTTTGATCCAACTCCGCTCTCTTCTCTCTTCTACTACAGTAATAAACAACCCCAATAATAGCACTGGAATTTCGCTGCAACACGTCAACAAAAAATACCCTCACCTACACGTAGAGAAGAGAGAGGAAGAAGAAAAGAAAATAGTAGCGTGAATTATTGGTCACCTTCAATTCAATCCAGGCCAACCTGTCAACAATAAAAATCGACGCAAGAAAATATCCTCCTCCTCCTACTGGCCGAGCATCTGGGCCCGCCACTCCCCGCGCCCACTTGTATAAAGCGACACCACACCCGGCCATGGAAAGGAAATACGACCTCCCGCTCCTCCTCCTCCTACCTCACCTCCACCCTGGTTTCCTCTCCTCGCTAACCCTGCTGCAGGAGACTACGTACAGCCGTATCCGTGGCCATGGGAACCTCCACCTCCTCGAGCACGACGCTCGCGGCGGCGGCGCTGCTGCTGCTGCTGTCTCTGACGGCGGCGGACATGTCCATCCTGTCCTACGGGGAGGAGCGGAGCGAGGCGGAGACGCGGCGGATGTACGTCGAGTGGATGGCGCGGCACGGCAAGACGTACAACGCCATCGGCGAGGAGGAGCGCCGGTACGAGGTGTTCAAGGACAACCTCCGGTACATCGACCAGCACAACGCGGCCGCCGACGCCGGCGTCCACTCCTTCCGCCTCGGCCTCAACCGCTTCGCCGACCTCACCAACGAGGAGTACCGCGCCACGTACCTCGGAGTGAGGACCAGGCCGCAGAGGGAGAGGAAGGTCAGCGCGAGATACTACGCCAATGAGAACGAGGCGCTGCCGGAGTCCGTCGACTGGAGGGCCAAGGGCGCCGTCGCGGAGGTCAAGGACCAGGGAAGCTGCGGTGAGCACATCATCCACTCATAATCCACTGTCAGCACTCTGTTTTTTTTTTTACGGCAAACCATGCAAATTTTTTTTGCTTCCCTTCAGCGTTTGCTTTCCCTGCATATTGCCTGTGCATCAAATTGGAAGCGTAGGGTATTTGTATCTTCCACGATTCCACCTGAAGGTCAACGGAAGAATATCCAGTACCCAGAGCCTATTCAGTTAGCTATGGCTCAAGTGGGGAGCAGAGTTTTCTTCTAATTAAATTCCTAATATAGTGCCCTGCAAAATAAAGTCTTTTAAAATCAAAACATGTATCAACTTCCAAAGCTGATTTCTGTGGTGATTCAAAAGTTTTTCAAATATAATCGAATCATGTATCAGTACAAAACGGCCAAAGAGGTCCCAGTGTACTTGTCTTCTACGGTTTTGTTAAAAAAAGGGTGATAGATATGTTGAAGCAGGTTCATCGAACATGGACAAAAGGACAATCAGGATGCTTCGCTCCAAGTGAACTCCAGTAACCTTGATCGAAATAACAATAAATAAAAAAAAGGCTTAATGATCTGTCAGTGGTGAATTGGCCCTTGTCATGTTGATCGAGCTTCCATTCCACTTGATCCCAAATTTGTTCCTGATTGTACCACTGTTTGCTTTGCCAAAATTGAAAAACTGCTGTACTAAATTACTAGTAATACGTATTCCTACCAGGCTACCATGGTTCGCAATGACAATAACAGTTTCTTTGCACCATGGTTTCCAGGGAGCTGCTGGGCTTTCTCAGCAATTGCAGCTGTCGAAGGCATCAACCAGATCGTTACGGGCGACATGATCTCCTTGTCCGAGCAGGAGCTGGTCGATTGCGACACCTCATACAACCAGGGATGCAACGGAGGTCTGATGGACTACGCGTTTGAGTTCATCATTAACAACGCCGGAATCGACACGGAGGCGGACTACCCTTACAAGGGCTTGGACAACCGCTGTGATGCCAACAAGGTACTACCTTTCTCGGCAATTAAATCACTACTACTTCCCTTGGCTTTCTAAGAACCGGCATTACTGTTTCTTAACCTTTTGTTACTCTGTGTGTGTTGGGTTCGTTGCAGAAAAATGCAAAAGTTGTTACGATCGACAGCTACGAAGACGTGACCCCGAACAGCGAGAAGAGTCTGCAGAAGGCGGTCGCCAACCAGCCCGTCAGTGTCGCCATTGAGGCTTCCGGCAGAGCGTTTCAGCTCTACAGCTCGGTAAGCACCACTACTACTAACTCCAAGCTTGCTGCTGATGAAATCCATGTGTCGAATGCTTGTGGTTAAATTGCAGATAAAATTTTCAATTTTCTCGGTAGGAGACAGTAAGGTCCTATTTGGTAGGGCTTTAATTATGAAAAATTGGCTTTACCTTTGGATTATAGGGTTGAACAAATTTTGGAATAATCTAAAGTCCTCTTAAAACTGTTTGAGAAATCAGATTTTACCAGATTATACCGTGAAAAGCAGCAGATGTTCTGTTTTCTCTCTTAGTTCATTTTTACCACCAGATTTTGGCTGATTTTCGGGTATAAGTGATTTTAGGTGATCTATTTGGTAGAGATTATGCATAATCAGTTTAATAATCAGCTTCATAATCTCTACAAAAAGGGCCTAAGTTACTGCAATCATCTTGATGATTAGGAGCATCTGCCACTCTGCGTTCGATAAAATATGGATAGACATGTTAGGTTTCGCCAACTAATCGCATTAAAGTTGTCTCTTTCATGTCGTTTTGATTAATCTGGATTATTTCACGGGAGGAATGATTCTGTTGTCACCCAGTTGCAAGTTGCAACTACCGTACACAATCATGATACCTTGTGGTATACCTCCGAAATAGTTTTTACACTTACGTGCCCCACCCATTTTGCACAAATCATGATCCTTTGCCGCTTAGTGTCCTCTCTTCGTGAAGCAGTTTAAATTTTAGGCGCAAAATTGACGCGTTATGATAAGTACTCTGCATCAGTGTTGGAAGTGGTACCCTGAGAAATTGTCCGCCACTTCTGTTGTACTTGAAGCAGGAAAGTTGAACAAGATATTCTGAAAGTGTCTTTCTTTGTCATAAAGTGACATTGGCACTCTAGTGCCATTTCCATGATACACCACAGACGTGCCATGTACTGAATCTAATTACCTTTTTCCTGATCTCTCAGGGTATCTTCACTGGAACCTGTGGAACAGCTCTGGACCACGGCGTCACCGCCGTTGGCTACGGCACAGAGAAGGGCAAGGACTACTGGATCGTGAAGAACTCGTGGGGCGCGAGCTGGGGCGAGTCCGGGTACGTCCGGATGGAGCGCAACGTGAAGGCGTCGAGCGGCAAGTGCGGCATCGCCGTGGAGCCGTCGTACCCGGTGAAGACGGGCGAGAACCCCCCCAACCCCGGCCCGACGCCGCCGTCGCCCACCCCGCCGCCCACCGTCTGCGACAGCTACTACACCTGCCCGGAGAGCACCACTTGCTGCTGCATCTACGAGTACGGCAAGGACTGCTTCGCGTGGGGATGCTGCCCGCTCGAGGGTGCCACCTGCTGCGACGACCACTACAGCTGCTGCCCCCACGACTACCCCGTCTGCAATGTCCAGCAGGGAACATGCCTCATGGTAATTGTTTCTTTCCACCAGTTCGATCAGCATATGTGGTTTATCATCATTATGTTATGTCAATTATATAGTATACGCACGCACTTGGGATTTTGTCTGAATCTGACAAAGTAATTTTGTGCATGACGAACAGGCAAAGGACAGCCCACTGTCAGTGAAGGCTCTGAAGCGCACTCTGGCTAAGCCCCACTTGCCATTCCTCGGCAACATTGCAGCTGACGGCAAGAAGAGCAGCGCATGAAAAATACATCAGCATGATCCCAGGCCGTCATCATCCATGGCGATTGGCTTCAGTCAGAAATCACCTGGTGATTGGCGAAAACAAAAAAGCGCGGCGCGGTGGTCGCTTTTCAAGAGTATCCATATATTAGGTGCTCCTGTACATAAAGCCTGAAAAATGGGTTCTGTTGTCTGCAGAAACTGCCAGATTTGCTTTTGCATATATGTAAAATTCAGCTAGCTTTGCTAAACTCCTCTCTGCTGCGATTGATGTTATATATGAAAATTGATGTTGGAACAAGAAGCAATATGTATAATACACTACTTATGTTCAGTGATCTCTTAGATGTCTGTACGGTGATAGCCTGGGAAACGATTCCACCTTTCTGTATTGTGCTATGGTGATAATGTTGTTCTCTCGACAGGACGATGCTTATATGATTACCGCCGTCTACTCGTCTGCACCACAGATCCTTTACAGCTTGTCTTTCCAACTCCCACTCTAATGTCGTGCGTGAACAAACTGGAGTACGATTCTTCAAGAAAAAACAGCCGCGTGTACTGAAGTAGGATTACTAATCGAGCTCTCGTTGGACTCCTTGGGAGAGGGAGCGTTTTCTGGGCCAGTTGAGGCACAGTTATACGTGGGCCAAATACGGTCTGAGAACCCAAGAAAGCCCAATGAACTGGGCCTATTGTTTCTTGATGTGCCGACTGCCGCCGTCCTGCCGTTCCTTCCAGCACGCAACGGAAAGCGTACAGTTATTGCTCGCAGTGGAACCAGCCCATGCCGTTCCTTCCGTCACATTTCTGTTCCACTCCGAGCGTATGCGTAGGGGGCAGATGCCCAACGACGGGTCGGGAACAGACGTTTCGTGCCCACGATAGAGTAACAAAATTTTCTCAGCATTATCTTGCAGTCAAATGATATTTAAAAGTTATTAAATTTGACAAATCAACAGCTTAAATCTACTTTGATTCAAATCTATGAATTTTATTTACAAGAGAATTTATTTAACATATACCTAGTTTGAACCATCACGCTGACCAACATGTGGAGCAGGGACCTCTTTCAATGGACGCCATCCCCACATCGCTTCCTTGGGTCCGACCTGCGGCGGGTATGTACCGTATGGCGGAAAGGCAGCATGAAATTCACGAGCGACCATACGTTGTACGTACGAAACCCCGGTACACAACTTGTAGTACGTGTGCGGGCGTGTGTCTTGGTGATGTTTTCTGCTAGTCCGTCACAAGGACGGCCTTTTTGTGGCGTCGCATCCTGGCCGCACTACGAAACACCAACACACTGCTGCACGAAGGTGGAGTCCTAGAAGATGAACGTTTCCAGCCTGCGACAAAAACCAAGTGAGGCCGTCACATGGCCCGAAGCCCTGCTCGGAGTGCTAGATTCAAATTCACTGGGCCCCGATCTCCGCCGCTGCTGCGCCCAGGCCGGGGCCCGTTGATGTTCTACTGACCATCTACAGTACGCATACACGGTAAGATTTGGAATAATGTACTGTATACGAGTACGGCAGGCGTATAGGTGAAGTATGGGAGTATTCGTATGTAGCTTTCGAGTTTCGACCAACGTGCAACGGCTCTTTTTCAAACATTCCTCGTGCGCGACTTTGTGCTGTGTTTGAACGAATGTCTGACAGTTCGTTTCGGTCAGTGGTATCATTGAGTCGCAGGGAGAACGGGTATGGTTAAGTCCGCGAATGGCACTGTTAGTTACGAATTAAATATGTAAATTTTATATCAATCTGTAAGTAGCATCATTCAATAAAAAAAATATACAAACGTTGTGAGAATCTAATAATTTATTTATTTAACCTACAATTTATTACTTTATTATTATCTATACACCTAATTTTAAATATTAGTGATTTTAAAGTTATGCTTTTAACTTGTTCTATCTATATGCATCAATTTAAAGTAGGACTCTAGAACTAAAACCTCATATTTACACTATAAAATTTTAACAAAATTTATTAAAATTTGATGAAAAATATTCTAAACAATAGTGAGTTTTTTTTTTAACAAATTAATAAAAGTAGAAGAAACATAATAATGTTGCGGGATTTTACGAGATGTTGCGAATATATTCGCTTGTCAATAGATTTAGTGAAAGATTATTGTTAAGCCGTAAAAAAAATGTCTTGATTTACAAAAGGCACTAATGTATATTTTGCAGGTTAAAAATACGAATTTGCAAAAATACTCGCCCCACCTGCATGTTGAGTTATCATCATGCCGTCACGTGAACAAATCAAGCAGACGCTCCTGCGCGTGCCGTCGTCTCTTACTTCGCCCAAAAAGAAATGAACTTTTATACGACGACAGATTTGTTATACGCTCATTACAAAATGTTTAGACATAGCAAACAGAACTCGCCAATTAAAAGTTTCGCGCACCTGGTAGTGTTAGAATTCTCATTTTGCACCCCGATAAATGGAAACCCAACAAAATTTATCCAAATCAGACGGTTATTTTAAGATGGCGTGCTTCAAAATTGTCCTGGCTAATGTTTGGTTCCGTCTCCGACGCTAAACTCCACGTACCACCCCACGTGCTGCCGCGACCACCTGCTGACCCCTCCCTCCGTTCCCGAGCCAACGGCCACCAGCGCAGCAGCAAACCACGGCAACTACCACTCCAAGGTACGGCAACCACAGCAAAGCACACTCACTCCGCTCCACTGAAATCCACCACCACCTCCCAGCCACGCCGCAATGCCGCACCGCCGCCGCCTCCCCGTCTTCCTCCTCCTGCTGCTACACCTCCTCAGCGCCGCCTCGGCTGCCGGCGTGGCCCCAGCAGGCGCCGCATCGCGCCCGCAGCCCACGCTGCGGACACCCGCCCCGTCCGTGGCTCCGGCCAAGAGGCAGCCGACACCTGCCG
>BCLG01001783.1:48410-69722 GCA_001602295.1 Zoysia matrella
GAGGCCGCTGCACCCGCGGCCCACGCCGGTACAAGCCGTGGCCCCGGCATCGAGCGCGCCGACGGCCGCCGCTGTCATAGCCTCTTTCCTCGCCAAGGCGGACCCGTCGTCGCACCTGCGCGTGCCGCCGGCCGCGTCGCTCTGCTCGCAGCCGGGGATCTCCTGCAGCGCGGCGGGGCAGGTCACCCGCCTCGTACTCGAGTCGGCGGGGCTCAACGGCACGTTCGCGCCCGCCACGCTCTCTCGCCTCGCGGAGCTGCGCGTGCTCAGCCTCAAGTCCAACGCGCTGCACGGGCCCGTGCCCGACCTCTCCGATCTCGTCAACCTCAAGGCGATATACCTCGCGGGGAACCGCTTCTCGGGGCCGTTCCCGGTGTCGCTCGCCTCGCTGGGCCGGCTCCGCTCCATTGACCTCTCCGGGAACAGGCTCTCCGGCGCGCTCCCGGTCGGCATCGAGGCCGTGTTCCCGCATCTCACGTTCCTCCGCCTCGACGCCAACCACTTCAACGGCTCCCTGCCGCCGTGGAACCAGTCGGAGCTCAAGGTGCTAAACGTGTCCTACAATGACTTCTCCGGGCCCGTGCCGGTCACGCCCGTCATGACCCAGATGGGCGCCGCCGCGTTCGCCGGCAATCCCAAGCTATGTGGCGAGGTCGTCCGCCGCGAGTGCCACCTCCCCTTCTTCCACGGAGATGGCAGCAACAGCTCTGCCGCGCCCCCAGTGCAGAGCGCTGCCGCCAGTGACGGCGGCCCGCAGCGAGAAGGCTTGAGCACGCCGGATTCGTCCGCTCCACGCTCGAAGAGGGCGAAAAGGAGGACAACGGTGGCCATCGCTGTCTCCGTGGGGGGCGTCCTGGCCTTGCTACTTTGCGCCATGATTGCGATGAAGAGGAGCAACAAGCGTCGGCGTCCCAGGTCG
Source organism: Zoysia matrella (assembly GCA_001602295.1). Lineage (NCBI taxonomy): Eukaryota > Viridiplantae > Streptophyta > Magnoliopsida > Poales > Poaceae > Zoysia > Zoysia matrella. The sequence continues at coordinate 49,330 of BCLG01001783.1, forward strand.
GTGGCGTACCCAAGTCCCAAGAAGAGCGCGGCCGCGTCAGATGTGAGCAGGGACAACGCTGACATTGGCTACGTGGAGTGTGTGCGCGACGAGGAGACCGCGGCGATTATGGTGCCGGAGGAGAAGGCGCGAAGGCTGGAACGGAGCGGCTGCCTTACATTCTGCGCGGGCGAGGCGGCGAGCTACAGCCTTGAGCAGCTGATGCGCGCGTCGGCAGAGGTGCTTGGCCGCGGGAGTGTGGGGACGACGTACAAGGCGGTGCTCGACGGCAGGCTTGTGGTGATTGTGAAGCGGCTGGACGCAGCCAAGATTGGCCCGGCGGCGCTGGAAGCGGAAACGTTCGAGCAGAACATGGATTCGGTTGGGCGCCTCCGGCATCCGAACCTTGTGCCACTCCGGGCGTTCTTCCAGGCGAAAGAGGAGCGCCTGCTAGTGTACGACTACCAGCCCAATGGCAGCCTCTACTCCCTCGTACATGGTACGTCTTTGTTCTTCGTTTATAAATATGGTGATCTTTTACACGAATATCTCATCACCTGTTAGTTGTCTTAGATACCTGAAAAAAATTCTCCCTCCGTTTTTTAAGAGCAAGGGATTGCTCCGTATGTGCTAAAACTATTCTGGTAGTATTTGCCTTTACACGTGCTACCAACAGTTTATTAGTAGTGGTCTAGGCTACCTTTACCTTTTCAATGAAGACTCCTTCACTACAACATGGCAGAGAATTGAAATTCAGAAGACTTTGGTCACGTGAAAAGCTAGCAGCAGAATGTTAGTGCCTATCGAGAACCCGTAGATGCAATGTTTATAGGTTGATGGCTTGGACCTTTTTCATTGTGAACCCGTTAACAAAGCATTCAGGTAGTTATAAGTGATCACTTGTCACCTGGTGGTTCTTTTAGATAAAGAAAACTGAATTTGTTTCCGTGTCACCTGGTGGTTATCGGCAATAAACATTTATTTTGATTCAGAAAGAAAAATATAAATAAGGTCACCCAAGGCATGTCTTTACTCTTTGCTTAAATTGTGAAAGATGTTGTTTTATTGTCTTATCAGCTTAGATGCATTAAACGGACTGAACTGATTTGTGATGGTAAAGAAAACTGATATTTCCATTGCGTCCATTGCATGAATAGATGTCAATAGGTATTCAGAGTTCGATTTCTTCATTCGAACATAGTCCATTGAAATTCTTGAGAATATGAAAATTTGATAGTAGAATATGGTTGGCACTTGGCACACATCAGCAAAATTCATTCGTTGAAACTTATGATTTGTCCATGTGAAAATATGGCAGAAAAATTTGAGTGCCTCAGATGGTTACATACATGTGATGCTTTATGGTTATATAACCATTCGAGGCACATATTATTAAATTCATGTCGTTAAGGCACTTGTTACTTTTCTTTTAGTTCAGTTTGGCTGTCTGAAAAGACAGTATTTTAGGAACAGAGTAGTATTATTTTTTTAGATTATGGGGAAAAGAGTATATGACCTTTGCCTCATATGGAGGCTACATAATATTGGATTGTGCTTAATATTTCCATTAACTTTCATGAATTGCAGGTTCAAGGTCATCACGTGCCAAACCACTTCACTGGACTTCATGTCTTAAGATAGCTGAAGATATTGCACAGGGTCTTGCTTACATTCATCAAGCCTCTCGACTTGTCCATGGAAACATTAAGGCTTCTAATGTTCTGCTTGGTTCAGACTTTGAGGCTTGCCTTACTGACAATTGCTTGTCATTCCTTCTGGAGTCATCAGAAGTCAAAGATGATGATGCCTATAGAGCGCCAGAAAACACGAAGTCTAACAGAATGCTAACTCCAAAATCAGACATATATGCTTTTGGTGTCCTCCTCATTGAACTCCTTAGCGGGAAGCCGCCACTTCAGCACTCGGTCCTGGTCGCAACCAATCTTCCAACCTACGTCCAGTCAGCGAGAGAGGATGAAGGGGTGGACCGTGACCGCATCTCAATGATTGTCGATATAGCTGCTACTTGCATTAGGTCTTCACCAGAAAGTCGGCCTACCGCCTGGCAAGTTCTGAAGATGATTCAAGAAGTGAAGGAAGCAGATACAACTGGGGACATCGGCGACAATGACAGTGACCTTACCAGCAATTCCTAGTTGCTTTGATGGATCCATGCTGAGTTGATAATTTAGAGTCTGCGTAGAAGGTTCTAGAGTTTTGCTGGATAGATCTATGAAGACTGGATGATTCGGATTGGAGTTCAACACTACTATAGGAGTGTGGCAATAGGATCATGGTCCTTCTGGTTGCAATAGTTTTCTGCTACGAATGATGTCATATATCTCACGGTTTCTGTAAAGCCAGGATGTTCTGGTTTGTTGGTATGTTGCTAGCACTAGTCATTTAGCGTGAACCTGTTGTTTGAAAGTTTATTAGGCTTTATAATAGTCAAGTGACTGAAGCAGTTCGTTTAAATCTGTAAGAAATTATATTACTCCCAAGCAGTCTTGTAATATTTGAATGCTTAGTTTATGGAATGGGATGGTTAGATGACCTTTTGTTCAAGCGGCCAAAATGAACCATTTCTATAGTATGGTTAGTCGATCGTTTGTTCAAACAAGCCATGTTGATAATACTGATGAACTGTGCTGCGTCAGTGCCATGCTGCCCTATGTGCTGCATGTCTGGCAGAATTTACCTTTTTCACATGAATAAACTACTTGTAACTTCTTGAGATTCCGTAGCCACAAGTTAGTATGCTTTGAAGCAGCCAAGTTCATAAATTTGGATGAAATTTTGTGGTTACCCTTTGGATGAAATGTTGCCAAGTGGGCATCATCTGCTTGCGGTTCCGTATTTGTAGCGTTGGCATCTGTCCTTTTGCTTTGCTCACCAACTCTTTGTTTGATGCACATCGGTTACATCAAAGGCCCGTCGGTTACTCATGTCGTTAGCGTTGATTCAAACAATAATGTTGTGCCGTTGGGCTGTACTTATCCGACTGGTGAGGACTAGTTTAGGCCTGCATTGACCCATACACCGGCCTACCCTGTGAAGCCCATAGCAGCCCAGTGTCAGCTAAGCCCATATAAGCTCAGCGTCAGCTAAGCCCATATCAGCTCAGCGTCAGCTAAGCCCATATCAGCTCAGCGTCAGCTAAGCCCATATCAGCCCAGTGTCAGCTAAGCCCATATCAGCCCAGTGTCAGCTAAGCCCATATAAACAAAACTTCTTTCTAGAACTGCGGCGGTGAGCAATGTTCTCCTCTACAGCCAGGTAAAATGGATGTCGCCATGTTGCTTCATTGATTGTCGTATTGAGACTTGTATTTTCATAACCTTCTCCTTGTACTACCACCATTACAAAATATAAGCATTTTTAGATTTAGATAAAGTTAAAGTCTTTTAACTTTTACCAATGATATCTAGAAAATTACATAATTTTTAATATAAAAATACGATTTTTATAAAAGCTTATTTAATGATGAATTTAAATATATAATTTTTGTATAATAAAAAATTGTTAATTATATGTGCAAATTCTATGGTAGACTCAAATAAACGTGAGCCGTCTATTTACACAGATCCTTAGAAAGAAATGGTTCTTAAAAGCACTAAAATAATTAATAATTATTAAAATATTTAAATTGGAAGAGAATCAATTAGTTATGTAAAGTTGCATGTGATGTATATTAGGTAAGTGACCATTTTGAAAATAAATGCCATCATCGAAAAAGAAGTTGCTGCATAGAAGAAAATTTCGTCGGAAATATTGCATGGACTATTTTTTTTTTCAAAACTTGACGGTTCAGATTGATTCGAGATTTCACCTATAAAAGAAGGGGAGATGGTTTACTTTAGTGGAGCTCTTATATATTATTAGTGGTCAAAGTGATAAAATTTTGACTTTGACTAAATCTAAAAATACTTATATTTTGAAACGGAGAGAGCACATATGATACCTGATGCCTCCAGAATCATACTCTAAATCTAAAAATACTTATATTTTAGAACGGAGGAAGTACATATAAGAGCCCTTCTAAGATAGACCAAATGCTCTTCTTTCACCTCCTAAAAGGTAAAATATGAAGTCAATCTCATCCGTTGATTTGAGTAGAAAATATAAGCAAATAAATTAATATCAGCAGACAACGTGTCTTTGATTATCGTCACCTACCAAAACTCACTAATTACTTTTCAAATTGAGTGATATTACAATTAATAATTATTGAAGAGCTAGAGGTAAAATAACAATTTAAACATCGAGATCAACACAGATGGACGGTACACAATTTTTTGGGTCTACTGTATAATCTGTCACATATGATACCTGATGTCGCCAAATCATACGCCTGTTACCCAAAATTTGAAACCTTTAGAACTCAAGTGTCGCAAGGCGCTAATCCGCCTGAAGATGTCAAGATGCAGTAATTACTCCCCATGTTTACCAAATGCAATGGTGCAATTGCTGTGTCGGATGTTCATCATCGTCAGTTCAATTCGCAGCATATGTTTTTCTCATAACATTATTGTGTAGCCTATACATGTCTTCAGCAGAAACACAGGACGAGCCATGCCATGCATACGCTTTACATTGGCGACCCCGACCGAGTGATCAGCAGGTGACCCTACGTACTGCGACAATATTCCCAGCACGTCGCGGCACGAGCCTGCAGAGCTGGTACCGCCGGTGCAGTGTACTCCGTTTTCGGTCCATGCAGCGCAAGTACGCAGCTTTTCGATTGCCCGACGCTTTGCTGCTGCTGCTGCTGCGCCGGGGCGTCTTCCCTACCAGGCCACCAGCAGTCCAGCACGGCGCATGCACGCCGTCTCGCTCCTCCGCCCGCCGTGCCGGCCGGCCGGGCGCCTCGGCATTGGCGCTAGCTATAGCTTTTCACTTTTCCGAGCTTTTGGCCTCTCAATTCACCGCGCTTTATCGGGATTGGCACGGTCTTTCTTTCGCTAATCCCACGACGCAAACGCACGCGTTAATCCCAGTGTCCGGCCTGATTTCACCGGGTGAAAAAGTTTCTCTCTAGCTCCCTCTTGTTTTAGAGATCATTACTGATAAGATGACGAGTAAAAAGACCGACCGATTGGACGCCCCCCGACACTGCGTGTTGTACGGAGTAGTGTGCTGTTTGTGTGCGACACTTGCAGCAGGTACTCCTGCCCGGCTGCTAGCTCAGTGAGTACTGATCGGGATGCATGATCAGGCAAGGACCAGCTGCTAGCCCATGCTTGGGAGCATGGTGAGATGGGATCAACCAGCTGCAAAAATGTTGGTGTTTCACCTGCTGCTTCTGCGGGAGCTAGCATGGCCGTTTGGGCCACTTTTAGCAGGGGCTAGTCAGGGAAAAGGGCCTGATGGAGGAGGCAGGGAATATTTTTCCTTTCTTCAGTGGAGTAGCTACAGTCCCATATGGCTGTTGATCTGCAGTATCCTGTTCCATGTTCAACGCTAACTCCGAGGTCAACCTCAGCAGCATATCCCATCATTCTGGTTCGTGCTTTCGTCTGCGGGCATGGCATGCTTTTCCAATCATATATTTCAGCATGTTGCCGTTTCATTGATGGCTGATATGCATGGAGCGAGGTGTTCTTTTCTTTAAAAAAAAATGGTCTCCTCTCTCTCACTAGACCTAGCTGAGTTTAGCTGCATATCGGTATGGCAAAACCGATCAATCTTAGAGATTGCGTATCTCTATGCCTTTATCTGGATTATGATGCGCAATCATGCACGCCGATGGAGTATGCATGGTCTATATATGGGCTAGAGAGAGCTCTAACAAGCAACCGAATCATGGCAGATATGCAGGCGACCAATAGATCGACTAGACAGTAAGCTGTAAGATATATATAGAGAGAGGGGTTAACTATAACATAGAAGAGTTTATAATCTCACTACAAAGTTGCTAAATGTCTTGGTCACAAATCGTTAAGCATGCATGACCATTCTTGCGACGCACACTAAATTCCGAGATGGAGCATCACAAGGAGATGACGAGCATTATTGTGCCGTGGAGCAAAGTGTCCATGCATGTCCATTGAACAGAATAGGCGCAACATCAGGTGTGTCGATCGATATATAACAACGCGGCAATGCAAAGACTCTAGTCCTCACAAGGCGTAGTGAAGACTAGCAACAGATGCATGCATGCTGCTAGCTAGGCTGGCTTCAAAAACTTGCTTTAAAAGCATGCAAACTTACACATAGGACTAGAGGAGACCCAATTCTTTTCCCCATATATTCGTTGTCAAGCGTCATGAATTTAGACAAGCAAGAAAGGTGAAAAGACTGAAGTAGCTCCATGCTAGAATTTTACCTCTCATTACTGCCTCGGCTTTCCGTGGCCCTGATGATTACGACGCGCCAATGCTTCCGTCACCAGTCTCCACATTCCCAGCCGGCCTGTCGATCGATCGCCGCCCACGAAAGCATGCAGCACGCCTTTCGACTGTTACCTCGATCTCTCGCACGCAACACTCAGACCCTCGATCTCAGGCCTTTATCGATCTATCATCTCCGGCCGGTGTCTCCCCATATATAAGCACGCAAGGACGTCGATAGCTTGGCCAGTGAAGTCTCACACGGGCTTATTAGACCTACTATCTGCTACTAGTACGGCTTAATTTAGTGGAACTGTAAGCATAGTTGGAGAATACGTAAGCATGAGGCTTCACCATTTGTATGTGGCCTGCAGCTTGGACAAAGCAGCTTCCTCGTCGTCTCCACCGTCTCTGATCACCTCCTCCTCCTCCGCCATCCCTGCTTTGTCCCTTCATCAGTGCCTGCGCCCGCTCGCGCCCAAGATCTCGTTCCCTGAGTCGAGGAAGAAGATGGTCGTCCTTCCAGAGTTCACTCGCGTCAGGAACTCGGCCAGGCTGCTTAACTGCACGGTGAGCTATCAGTCTATCGTCAAGCCCAACCTAAACAAAGCAGCAGATGATGATCTTTAATCAGTATATTTGTGGAAGGAGCTGCAGGTACAAGTTCCAATGGCGGGGACGACGCGGTGGAACCCTTGTCCCGAGCAGATCAAGGTGCTGGAGATGCTGTACCGCGGCGGGATGCGCACGCCCAACTCGTTCCAGATCGAGTGCATCACGGAGGAGCTCGGCAAGTACGGCCGGATCCAGGGCAAGAACGTCTTCTACTGGTTCCAGAACCACAAGGCCCGCGAGCGGCAGAAGCAGAAGCGCGCCGCCCTTCTAACCCTCAGCACCACTAGTTCATCTCTGCCAGCTGAAACCAAAGTAATTATTAGCTATTAGCTAATCCATGCAGCATGTGCATTGGTTTCGTGATCGATGATATGTGTGCTTGAATACACTACTAAATGATTAATGTCCATGTACATTTTTTGCAGCAGGATGGAGAAGAGAAGAAAGAAGTGAGTGAGGAGGATGCGGCATCAGTGAGCTGCAAGCGGAGGTGCAAATCTTGGGGTGATGTCCATGGCGTCGGAGACGCAGCTACGGCGGAGGTAGCCGACGACCACTGCACCAACGATGATGTGACCTTAGAACTCTTCCCGTTGCGTCCGCAGGGAAAAGCTAGCTACAGTAGTTAATAAGACGACACGTATGCTTGCTTCGTGTTTTTGCATGCTGCCACTGCCTTCTTGCTGACCTCCTGGTTTGGATTGTTCATCGTGTGAAAAGCGTATTCCGCCAATACCTGAGAGTGAGAATCTTGTATTGTGGGATATAAGGCTGTGTTTGGATTGCCGCCTAAACATGTGAATTATCGTGGCTTGTGAGAGTTGAAAAATATTATCAGCTAGCTAATTTTAAATAGATCAGACTACTGCGGGCACCGGAGAGAAGTGGTTGCTTCTAGAGCATTAAGTACACCAGTACTAACGAAGAATCATTCTTCAGTGATGTTTATAATCATTTCAGTCAGTGAGTAGCTAAAGTAGGTTTACAAAATCACTAATTTAGGATGGCATCGCGGCACACAAGTCTTATAATATAGGCCAGGATCAAGGGTCCGTTCGTATGTGCTTTCAACAGCTGCGCTGTACAGCCGCGCGCAGCCATTTTTAGCAGCCGCAGCCACCCAGAGCATGCATGTGAGATCTTGTAATCTGAGCCGAACAACGGCGTGGAACAGCAGCAGCAGAAAAAACGCAGGAAGTAGCGCAAACGAACGCGCCCCCAAAGAGTCTGGCCCAATATAGCAAGTTTTCACTATGATTATTGTTAAGCTCTATCAGGTATGAACACGTGGAAGGAAGTTCATGTAATCTGGCAATGTGTTACTCCTATATAAACAGCCGAGTATTACGGCATAGAACACTCAAGTTACTAGGTTACCACAGTGAAAGGCCAGGTTTAGCACCAAGCGGCGTTCACATGAAGCGGAGTTTGTAGGTCAGAGTTGCATAGACACGAATTTGATTCTAACCCTTGATTTAAGCAGAAAATATAGAAGCTGATGAGATCTCAACCAATAATCCATCATTTTTTGAAGAAGAAAAAACATGCCAACCTCGTGGAACTATAGGCGGCATCAGAAATGGGGGTGGCACATCCACACACTCTCGTCCAAATGATTTCTGCATAACCTTGTAGCCTACGCAAGTTCAGGCTTTCTGTGGTAATTATACCAGTGCCTTCTTCTGCTCCAGCCTCCTCTCTTGCTTCGGTTAAACATGTAGGCGTACCTCTGTTATCATGGTTATAATTGCACAGAAACATGCTCTGACGACTCTCCAATCACGCTGCCGACTTTGTCGGATCGGAGCTTCTTGTACGGTGTATCTGAAAGACACGGGCATATCTGCATGCGTATGCATACAGTATAAAACCTCTCACGTCTAGTAGTAATACATGAAAGGAGGGAAGCTGAGGGTGTGTTTGGATTGCAACTTTTAGTTACTTACCAAATATTGGTGTGCCTTCAAAATTTGGTTAGTATTTGTTTTAGAGCCAAAATTTGGAAAGCCAAATGAAATTTGGCAATATATGTAAGAAATACCGGGTCAACTTGGGCGAGCAATCTGCTCGCCCGCGCCTTTGCTCCTTTGCCAAATTGTTGGAACAACGTGTCCACTCAACAATGGCAGCACGAGTTATGAGATTTGTTGATTAGTTAGATTAAAACTATTTTATCTCTCAAATGGTGTATCTGATTTGAAATTTCTTTCCACTATTAAACTTTTTACAATTTAATCTATAAAATAAGATCCCATTTGATAATATTTTACGCTTAAATATTTTTATGTCATGTAGGTTCCATATGTCATACTAATAAAATTGGTAAACATTGGCATGGTTGCAGTTCAAACACTTTTTTTACCAATAAATTAGTAATATAAAAAATTTGGTAAAGTTATGATCTAAATAATATTATTTTATTAATATTTTAGTATCACGTAACAAGTTGCAATCCAAACACACCCTGAGTTCGCCCAGGCCTTGATGTCGCAACTCAAAAGTGCACTTGTGGGCATGCAGAATTTCTGGGAAAACGACCAGCGCGGACGGACGAGCAAAAGGTGTGAGCTGAGGACGTGGCGTATCAGTGGATCAAGGCCGAGCCACAGCCCACAGGCACAGGCCACAGCACGCTGAAGCAAAGGCGATCGAGGCATGCATGGCGTCACTGGCTGGGGCCGCGCGCCGTCCGCCTCCGATCCGGCAAGAGAGGCCCGCCCGTGCCGTCAGCCGGCCACGCCGGCCGCAGACTGCAGTGCAGACGGCGGGCGCGGAGTGGAACGGAGAAGCGCGTGCATGCGAATGCGGAGCACGCGCTTTTGCCGCTCTTTTCCGAGACCCTCGCGCAGGCCGGGGCCTTTTGGGAAAGGCGGGCGTCGTGCGCTTGGAAAACGACGCAGGGCAGGGCAGCAGGCCGGTGATGAGAGAGATGGCAGGCGCCGGCAGGTCCCGTCGTGTCCTGCTGTACCGCCCCGCAGCTCGGCCAGGGAGCCTCCCTCCGAGCAGTAGCAGTCTAGCAGATGTGTGTGACCTCTGAAGCCGGCCGTGCGTGAGGAAGGTCACATGAGCAACGCGACGGATCGGCGTGTCTCCAGGCAGGTGCTGTGTGGACGAGATTGGGCTGAATCCAATCACCGTCGTTCAGACTTCAGAATAAGATCCCTTCGACACAGAAGATGCAATCAGATTTATTTTTAGAAAGGAGAAGATGCAGTCATATACATTAACTCACGCGAATAATAGTACACTGAGCAGCAACATTCCTGAACCAGAGCACTACTAAACACTCTTATTCGTAAGCAGAGGCATCCGGGCCAGACTGGACGGGGAGGATACTGACAGACATACTTAGCACACTAATACGCTCAATAAGGAAATGAGCACACCGGTCCCAAAACAACAAAAAAAAAAAGAAGAAGAAGAAGGGAAGCGGGCAAACACCAAAGAGGGACTTATTTTTGACGAAAGCAAAGAGTCATCAAGGCCAGATGCCTCACTCTATGTCAGCTAAGAGCTTAGCACTACCTTTGGCTTCACCATGGTATCCTTTCTCCTACCTGTCAGAATTCGCTTGAACAAGCTGCTGTTTCCCTTTTGCTTGCTCGGGACGAGGGCAAGTGCTGCTACCCTCGCATCAGATTCACCCTTGCAGGTTCCGTTCACGCTGCGAGGCTTTATGGACGGCACCACTGGCATTGGGCGCGAACTGCACGATCCGGCACCGTCATCTCCCTTGTCACCAGAACGACTTCTTTTACCTGGCGCCCTTGTTTCAGTACAAATAATCTCCTTGGATTTTGGGGGGCTCGGGTAAGGGAATCCCCCATCATCCGTGCATAGTATCTCGCTTAGTGATCGAGACCGAGGTTTCTGCTCAGATTGAACTGCAGTATCAAGCACCTTGTTGAAAAGGACCGCGTCCTTTGGAGATGCAAGTGCTTTCAGTTGTTTCCCCAGGTTCAGGATTGTCTCCCGGCACTCGATGAGCTTGTCTGAAGCTGTTGAGATCTGCAGCTGCTGTGACACAAAGAGGTATAGCTGATATTTAGAAGTCATTGGCTGGTGTGCTCATTGGATAGTGAAAATGAAGACTGGTAAATCAGGTGACAAATGCGTGCCAATAAAATGCTGAGTTCGATGCTCTATACTGCTTGACAAAGAAAAGGCAGATTAGACTGGTTAATTTTAAGGTTTTGGTAGTAATTTGAAATCTAGAATGTGCAGGTTACAGTAAATTGAATAATAACTTGAACTGATAATTGTTTTCTCTGGAATGTTAAGTGCAACAAAGGATCTCACCATATCCAGATGTTTCTCTTCATTCTCAGTGGTATTTTTGGGACCTTCATTAGCAGAGCAACTGCAAGCAATAAGATTTGTTAGAATATGGTCTGAACCATGATAGGAGCAAACTGAAAAGAAGAATTACCTTCCAAGCAGCAATTTTTGCTGAAAGGTAGATTCAATACAAGCATCCTCCTCTTCCTTTCCCATATTTGGCCCAGATACGACGATGGATTCATGTGTGCTATGTGCTGATTCACCAGCAGCAATTTTCACTATTGTTTTTCTTTCCTTCAACTCATTAAGTTCTACCGGCATATTTACACCCCTATTTTCTATCCCTTGAGAGACTGGTACTTCGTTACTTGTAAGTTGTGTGCCAACATCAGCTTTGGATCCAGTCTCTGCAAACCTCGAGTCAGATATGGATAACAGCTGAAAATTATCTGGCGCCATAGCTTCATCAACACCATCTGTTGTATGGATTCCACTATGTTTTGTTACTGCAACAATGTCAAGTTCATCGCCATTGCTTAATTCCAAATCTTTTATGATAGTTTCCTTCATGTCTGATACATCTCTAAGTGAGAAGCAGTGGCTGATTATCCAATCTAACGCGTGGTGGAGGTCATTAACAAAGCTTTCAATAGCAATATTTCCATACAGAAGCTCATTGCAAACAAGGACAAAGTTTTGCAGTACAGAAGTAAGCTCTGATGTATTCCACAAGAATGCTCGAGCAACATAGCCAGATAATGGTTTTGGGCTGTTGCCTTCATTGGACCCAGACAGCTCAACTTTGTTACTACACTCCTTTAATGATCTTTGGATAACTCCCTCAATTAGTTCAATTAACTTCAGAATAGCTTTCTCAATCTGATGCGGAGGAATTTGGTTCGTCGTTCCAGTGGGGCCATCAACTGGAACTAGTTCTTTTCCCACTGACTCTACTGCCTCAATCTTTGAATCAGATGGTTCCACATGTTTATTATTGTCACAAACTGATGCAAGCTTCTCTATCTCTGCAAAATCATCCATGAAACTCATGTCTGATACTCTAGTGCTCTTACTAGAATGTGCTGCGAGTTTCTCCTTGTTGGAGCGCTCCAGTTCAGATAACAAGGCTGATGCCCATGAGCCCGAACAGCTGACGTTATCTTCATCGCAACCAACCTTCGCGATAGATGAAAGAGAGTTTTCTACCACTGTAGGGCTTCCTTTTACCAATTCTGCAGCAGTCCGAACTCTTGATAACTCTTCAAGCTGGGTTTCAACTTGTGAAAGTTTAGTTGTTGTACGAGCAAGCATAGTTCGAGAAAACTGAAGCTCACCATCCTTTTTAGAAAGAGCTTCCTTCATTGCCTTGTTCTCATCTTCTATCGCATGTAGCCTTGCCAGCAACGGTGAATTTTCATGTGAAGCATCATGAGATTTCTGTATCTGAATACATGATTCGGATGATGCCATAGAATTCGGCTTTCTCATTCTTGAGCTTGCTGTGCTGCTACCCGATGTTTCAACTTCACTTCTCATTTTGGCAATGGCAGCTGGACCTGGTAGCCTTTTTCGTACCATTGAACGCAATCTCTGGCATTCTGATTCCAGCTTGGTTATCTTCTTAACATTTTCAAGATGTTGTTTATGTGCAGCATCAGCAGATTTGAGACTAAACTTCCTTTCTTCGCTTCGAATCTCAAGTTGCTTCTGCAGCATGCAAACCTCATATCTAAGAGAAGAATTTGATCTTTCAGCTGACTCTAGTTTTACTGCAAGATCCTTCAGATTTGACTCTGTTACTCCCTTTGACTCAATTAGCTCTGAGATGATTTTCTCTTTCATCGACAGAATTTCAGAAAGTTTTTCATTCTCGGCATCCAAGCTTGCAATAATATTCATCTTATCGGCTAAATTTTTTTCCAGCTTCAGAACTTTGTTCTGCTCACAACAAATCATTTGTGTTGTATCCTTTATTAATGATTCCCTCTCTATCATTGCAACATTTAAAGCCTCATCAAGCTGGCAAATCCTCTCTGCAATTGCAGCTTTCTGATCTAGTGTATCATCGAGTTGTGTCTTGAGAGTTATTGCTTCAGCTTCTGCTTTCTCCCATCCTATAATTCATAAACAATATGCAATGTGAGAAAAAAAAATGTTCCACTGTACGCATACAAGCATTTGTCCATCTTGCTTCTAGAATGAGCAGATTATATGTAACATTAGTTATGATCCAGGAAAATGATATTGAAGTGATAACGATAATACCTAATATGGCTTCTTCAGCTACTTTCGCTTGCTTTGCAACGATAGCGTCCTTCTCAACGCATTCAGCATGAGCAAATGAAAGTTGTTCACCTAAGTCTTGCAAGGATTTCTCTAATCGTAGAATCTTCTCCTTCTGCACGGAAGAAAGTTGAAGTTTCAGATATCAAAATCTTATAATTTTGTATAAACTTCTAAATTGAAAAGGGTATATGATGTACCTCCAACTCCCTCTCGGATGATTTCTTTCTCCAGAGCCATGCCTTATGATCCATCGATTCTCAGTTTCTATCTGTATTCAACATGTGAAAACTTCCCTGTAGATAAAAGAATAGTTGCAGTTATTAGCAATATCAGTACAAACCAACCCCATGTTTATGGGTTGATCCAAGTAGAATATTTGCCAAAGTTGGAGATGATTCAACAAGACTAAGAAAAAGCTGCAACTATCAAGTCATCTGTGCACATTCAGATATTAAAATGTCTCTCTCAATGTAAAAGGAGACTGCATATCTGACGTACTAGTTTCTATTAGTGAACATTCAATCTTTTATTAATGTGAATTATTTGACACCACAAGATCGACTGTTTTGCACCTTATTAATAAATGATCCTTGAGCAATGATCTATCCATCATTCTATTATTAAGTAACTAACTGTCATCATCATTACCTAATCCACTCGACATAGATAATAATTTCTTTCCAGCTTGAATGAAATATATCAGTTATAGAAAGGTGACACTCATCCTAAAGAGAACCAAAAGAACATATTGGGGTTAGTTCAGTTCCCAACACTAGATCACCAACCACATAATTGAAAAGGTTAAATTATCACTCAAATGAATCTTTATTAAATTTTGGGTAACAGATTTAGCACAATTAAATATTTTTTTTAACTGTAGTGGCGCCTGTAGTGATCATTTATTAGAATTAGCTTACCATTTTGAGATCAGCCCAACCACTGAATTCTAAAACACCGGTAGGTAGAGAAAACACTTAGTACTACTATGTGAAAGAAGTACATCGTCCTCAAAGTCAAACAAGTTGAAAGTACTGCAAACACAGTATACAGAGTGATCTTCGCCTAAAGTCTTGACAGAGCTCGTACTACAGACTCGTATTTATGGTAAGGATGGCACCAAACGCAAGTACCCATTGTAAAAACTCCGTACAAAGAGTAAGGATCACGTAGGAGTTTCACAGCACACGAGAAACGTAGGAAACGGAATTTTTTTTCTCCATTCTAAGGGAACCTTAAAACTATGAACAAAGCAACATTGAGAGCTGGGGGACAAAACTGCGTATCTGCACTCAGTACTCTGCCTCGTCCTGCGAATTGGCTGCACCACAGTTCCATGCAAAGAACTAAAGTAGTGGAGTGCCACACAAGAACCAGCAGAAGTAACAAGAAAGAAGGAGAGGAAAGAAGCAAGGACGAAGCTCAATAACAGTGGACATATCCAAATTCAAAGCCTTCGTGCGAGAGCAGAAGGGTTTTGGCGTGCATGTAAGGCTAGTGAAGCAATTGTGCCAAAAATATCACCGTCTCAACCCCCGCCCAAAAAAAAAACTGGTTCTCCATCTTGTACCAGATTTCCCCGTCATTTTCACACCAACCGAACAAGGAAGATAGAGTGCGCGCTTACCGCACACCACACACCGCCAAGATCCACAGGACAAGATCAATAGAGGCGAAAAGGAGGAAGTTTCAAGGTGAGCTGAACTGACCTTGAGGGACAGCGAGCGGCGGCTCCGCTGCAGCTCACCAACACTGAACTACCGCGAAGTCACTGTGTACCGGTGACAGCATCCGATGGAGGGGAAGGGGAGATGAGGACAAGGACACAAAGGTGAGTTGGATGGGGTAGGGGGAAAGAAAAAGGTAACGCGGGTAGTATAAGAACGAAGCGATCATTGAGCTTTCTCTGTGGGAGCTACCTGGCAAAATTAGGCGTGTCCTTGGTCCTTGCTAGGCCCTTCAAATGACACCACACCAGTACAGCAACGCTGCCGCTATGGATGACCAGAGCATCAGGGCTGTGACGGTGGCTCACTGCCGCATGGGACCGGGGCCCAACGTTAGCCTCCCTTGCAGCTTCATGACAGTGCGCTGTGTGCAAAGCCGAGTCAGCTACTCCTACTACTACTTCTTCAGGTGGATAAATTTAGTGGTAGGAGCAGGGCAGGGCTTTTTTCATAATAAGTGGGGGGCTTTAAAGTGTCGGCGGTGCCACCGGTGGACAGGAGGGTGGCGTGGAACAGCATTTGGTTCTCCATTAAATTGGTGTCTTTATCTCATTGTTCTGCGTATCATGACGATAGTGATCAACTTTTCTTTTCTTTTCTATTTTCTCACAAGAGAATTGATGACAGGAACCTGACGTATTAAAAAAAGATAAAAGCAATTCAGCAATCTAGAATCCGGTGCACTGACATGCAACGGAAAAGCATTGACTTTCGGAAGGTGCTGCAAACTGAACGATATGCTAAATTGATTAGTACTGAGCTTCATCTATTCTTAAATTGTTAAATTGATGTTTTCATTTACTTTTAAAATCAATTTAACTATTTATTTTATTCAAAAATTTAGTTTAAATGTGTAAATTTTTTAGTTGCAATTCAAAAACTCTAATGATCAATCAAATTAAGACGAATAAGTTAAAGTTGACGTTGACCACATCAATTTAGAAGAATACAGAACAAAGCCATTCCAATCCTTCAAGTTCATCCAGCCGACATTGCCTAGCCATACCCTTGTAACAGATCATATTATGCAACAACATTCAGGAGCGATTCAACCAAATGTGACAGCTTGTGAGCACTGAAATCGGATGCAAACACAAGCCGAGAGTATCACAATCAGTGGCAATGTTACTAACCTGTACACGGATTCGTACTTGTGAGGACAGCCCCATGGGAAGGGGATCCAGGCTGTAGCCACTGTATTCGGCGGCCGAGAAGGCGACCCCGCGTCTCCACCGAAGCAGGTGACGAGGACGGCGGAACGAGGGACTGAGGGAGATGCATCAGCAACCGCCGAAGCGCGGCGCGGAGCCATCGACGATCCAACCTGGGGCTGTCTGCAAAGTACAGTATGCATAACGCGCCGCCGCCCCCGCAGCTGGCGCCGGCAGGACGGGGGAGTTACCGTGTTCAGGAGTAAAACTTGGCGCATGTCACTCAGCCCAAGTCAGATGAAATTACCAGCCGACAGCGGCCCATTAGAAAGCCTGCCATGGATGTAGCCCACTCTAATACTGTTCACGGGCATTTCGGCGCCGAACGAGAGCCCATCCATGATTTTGACGCTGCACCTGCCTTCGCCGCAGTCAGCTTGAATCCCGCGAGATTGATGGCCGGCCGCCGCGCAGGACCGATAGCATGAGGCACTGAGGCTTTGACAATGGCGTACACGCCGTACAGGCCTAGTCCACAAGCTTTGCGCCGGTCACCGGCGGCGGCCATCAGCGGAGGAGGGGTGATTCAAACGCGAATGCCCATAGAAAACGGTATACTCCGAACGCAATGCGAGTAGAGCAGAAACGTTCGTTTATCAGCTGGCCGACAAGATCCGACCACGCACGCACCACTGCACAGGCGTGGCGACGCGAACAATTCATTGCGCGTGAAAACCAGCGTACTGGACGGCGACGGATGAATGGATCTCCTCCTCGTCGTCGTCGATGGCCCCCGTTTTTCCGTGCGGCTCCTCGCTGTCACGTCGCCATCGCCCCAGCACTGGCGCTGGACCTGCTGCTTTTTCCTGGCTGGCTGTGGCTAGTTGGCTACCCACTTTCCGTTTCGGGAAGGGCGGCCAGGCAGGGAACAGGACCGACGAGCAGCGCCTCCACTTTACTCCTCTTCCGGAGTCCGGACCATCCATCTCCCACGCAGCCAGTGATAGCTGCAGCTATGCCATCTTCTTCCTCGTCTGTGTTGCACTGCGCCAGGCCTGGACCCGACCGCTGGATGCCAGCTCTCTCTTTGCACGTTCGGGCCAACTCCTCTGTCTACAGTGGCCGATCGATCGAGCTATGCATAATTGCGACCGGGAACTTGGGGCGTTCGCCGAAAGGAGAAACCAAAATCAATGAGCAGAACGGGAGCTATCGCTGGTGCCGTCTCGTCATCGATCGAGGTAAATAAGCACCTCCTCCTGGCCAGCCCATTTTTGCAAACAGAGGCCGAGCCATGTCCGTACACATGCTCCTCTGCTTCCTCGCACTTCAATTATTGTGGAGTCCGAACTAGAAACGAGGAATCTCCCTTTCTCTTGCAAGACGTTACAGTACACTATTCGGCCAGAGCCAACGAATGAATGGCGCGAAGAGCTCCTCATTTACATGCCCATCCAACCTCGAATCCGTCTCTCTCCCCCAATCAAGAAACAGAGAAGAAAAAGGGCAAGAACAACAAATGATAAAGGGAAAGAATGGCATCCAGTGATAGAGTACTTTGCTCAATCTACTACTACTTCGGAGTACGTAGTGTCGTCCAAGGTCGAGGAATCGTCCGTCATTTATTGGTTCATCCAGCTTCGTTCATTCAAACAGCCCTCCTGCCTCCCTGCGTGATCTTTGCCATGGAACGGAAGGTCAGGTGGGTCTGGTCAGGGAGTGGAACCCGTTCCAGCCCGGGGCTTGTTGCGTCGTAACATAGGGTGGGAATCGTGATGATGCTGCAGCTGCCGTTGCGGCACCTGGCGCCGGCGGGTAAGCAGGCGGCATCACTGGCCATGTCGTGGCACCGCCGCCTCCGCCGTTGCCCCAGCCGTGCGGCAGCCTCTGCGGCTGGGGAGGCCAGTGGCCGCCTCCGCCGCCCGCGCCACCGATCGTCAGGGACAGGCCTCCCGCTGTCCCCGGATCGCCGCTGCTCAGGAACTATGCACACAGAACAAATCAAGTGTGTTGTTAGTTTCGCTCGCGCCTACCGAGGGACATGGGACGAGGAAAACGAGAGAGAGCTCCAAGTAGAAGTGCCCACTTGGTGATGATGCCTGGGGTTGAACGACAGGTGGTAGGCTTGCGAGGCAGGAGGCATCTGGGCTTGCTGCGAGTTCTCGTCGAACTGCTAGCCAATCAAAGAAAACGTTACTGCTCAGCAAATGTTTTTTTTTTTAGTGTTCTTTCTCGGTTGCTGCTGCCGCCGAATTATTTGTACATCAACTGACCTTGGCTTTGGTGCTCCTGGCCGCGGCCGTCTGCCAGTCCAGGTCGAACGCCATGGGCACACGCTGGTCCGAGCTCTCCTCGTCGCCGACGCCGTCAAGGCTGCCCCTCTTGCTCCCCGCCGAGCTCCCCAGCGACAGGTCCAAGTTGTGCTCGTCGTCGCCGCCGGTGGCCGCTGCACGCACAGGGAAAATTGAAGTTCTCCGTCTACGCGTTATGCAAGCAGGGTGAAGCAAGTGAACAGAAGAGAGCGAAAACTGTGATCGATTGAACGCACCCGAGGTCGCCTCCATCTCCTCCGCGTAGACGCTAGCATCGAAGTTTGTCACCGCGTCCTTGCCGTTGCACTTGATGGCCGCGCGGTCGTAGGCCCTGCACGCACAACCCACCCCGACAATCCCACAGACACGAGCGAGGTGTCAATCACTTCACCGCCCAAGCAAGGATTCTTGTGCTGCGAAACACTCGGCAGCAGCGGGCGAACACAGTGCGGCGCAATAACTTTACCTGGCGGCTTCCTCCTCGGTGTCGAACAGGCCCAAGTAGACGTACCTGCAGTGAGTAGTGACACGGACAGCAGCCATGAGATGAGTAGATGAGCGGCGAGGAACGAACATCTGATGAGCTTTGCTTGATACAGGAGGGATCAATGGGGGGAAAGAGGCAAGAGGGAGGGAGAAAGGGCGATGCTTTACTTCTTGCCGAGGAACTGGCCCATGCGCGCCTCCCACCTCCCGCACTTGTGCAGCGTCACCCCTCTGTACTTGGAGCTGCCGCGGGGGCACCCCGTGCTCTGCCGGCGGAGCACGTGTACGAACTCCTCCTTGCTCAGGTTGCCCATCTGCTTCATGTCGTCTTTGTAATCCTCCAGGCTGAAGTTGATGTCGGCCTCGACGCCGCGGAACTTGATCGCCGCCCGATCGTACGCCCTGAGAAGGTTGGTCAAAGAAAGATGAGAATTTGATGAACGGGCTGCTGGTATTGGCGGAGAACTGAACTATCTGGTGAAAGCTTACCGAGCCGCCGCGTGAGCTGTGTCAAATCCGCCTGCACAAAGCCTTCCAACCATTGTGAGAAGAGAAATCCCTCCAATTGTAAGGGGGGCACAGATGAACCCCAAGTATGGGCATGGACAAGACGGACATGAATGAAACTTACCCAAATAGACCTGCTTGCCACAATCCCTGCATTGCACAAAGAGAAAGCACGGATGGGGGAGAGAGAGTGAGGAGAGGGCATAGAGCAGTAAGAAACAGCTGGTAAGAATAAGTTTGATAAGATGTTGCTATGAAAGGCAAAAGGAGCAGAAGCAAGAAATGCCCAAAACAAGAGGAATCAAATACTAGCAGCAAGCCCCCCAGCTCTCTACCTCCATGAGGAGAGGGAGGAGCTTTCGAGAAAGGAAATAACGGCGGGAACGAAACTTACCATATGTGCGACTCCCACCGCCCCGTCCGGCGGTAGAACGTCACGCCGCGGTACTGCGAGCTGCGCGACCGCGGCCCGCGCCGGCTCTTCTTCGACGACGCAGCAGCAACAGCCGGGGCGGGAGGAGGCGGGGCCGCGGCCAGGCGGAGCCAGCTCGCGCTGCGCACCGCGTCGGTCGAGCCTGCGCCGGCAGCGGTAGCCGCCGGGGTCGGGAAGAACTGGCGCGTGACGACGGCGTCCGCGTCGTCGGCGTCCTCGGGTACGTCGACGAGCGCGGCCGCGGACGAGGAGGACGCGCCGGAGTCATCGGCAGATGGGGACACCGTGGC